>QRFJ01005521.1:0-81112 GCA_006176705.1 Cocos nucifera | reverse complement strand
TCTTCTTGGAAAGATGAATACCATGTCTGAAGGGTATTAATCCCTCTTAGAGTTTTCATACTAAACCTCTTTAGTACTTCCTCTATGTACATCTTCTGTGAAAGTCCTAGCATCCTATTCGGTCTATCCCTATAGACCTTAATTCCTAGAATAAAGGATGCTTCTCCTAGGTCTTTCATGGAGAATTCCTTGGACAACCACATCTTGACTGATGTCAACATGGGAATATCATTCCCAATAAGGAGGATGTCATCCACGTACAATACGAGGAAGACAACAGCGCTCCCACTGACCCTTTTGAAAACACATGGTTCCTCTTCGTTTTTGATGAAACCAAACTTTTTGATCACATCATTGAAACGAGTGTTCCAGCTCCGAGATGCTTGCTTAAGTCCATATATGGACCTTTGCAGCTTGCAAACCTTGTGATCAGTATCACTGGATGTGAAACCTAGCGGCTGTTCCATATAGATATCTTCCTCAAGATATCCATTTAGGAATGCCGTTTTCACGTCCATTTGCCATATTTCATAATCGAAATAGGCTGCAACAGCAAGCAATGTGCGGATGGATTTTAGCATAGCTACTGGGGAAAAGGTATCCTGATAGTCAATGCCTTCGCGTTGACTATAACCTTTTGCCACTAGTCTAGCCTTGAATGTCTCCACATTCCCATCTGCACCAATCTTTCTCTTGAAGATCCATTTACACCCAATAGGTACTATACCTTCTGGTGGATCTACCAAGGTCCAGACTTGGTTTGAGTGCATCGAGTCAATTTCTGACTGCATTGCCTCTAGCCATTTCTCGGAGTCGATATCTGATATCGCCTCGTTGTAGGTTTTGGGATCATCACCATGAGCACCATTACCTACGAGGAACATTTTCCTCTACTTCCTCTGAAATAATACCTAAGTATCTTTCAGGGGGACGGGAAAACTCTTTCCGATCTACGAGGTGGAGGAGGTAGTGTTCTTATTGGCTCAACCTGATTTGGTTCCAATTGGTCCTTAGCTCGTTGTACTTGTGAGACTTTCTCATCAAGCTTAATCTGCTTTCCAATGCCGCTATCTTGAATAAACTATTTTTCAAGAAAGATGGCATGTCGACTCACAATCACATTGTGGTCTTCTGGAATGTAGAAATAGTATCCTAATGACTCTTTAGGATATCCTATGAATCGAGCTCTAAAGGACCTAAACTTCTAACTTGTCCGCTTGTTGTCTTTTGACATGAGCCGGACAACCCCAAATTCTGAGATGACTCAGACTTGGTTTCTTACCGTGCCATATCTCATACGGTGTGGTAGGAACGGTTTTAGAGGGAACCCTATTCAGTAGATAAGATTGAAGTTAACAATGAAGTGTCCCCAAAGAAAATCAGGGAGGTCTGTGAAGCTCATCATGGATCGAACCATATCCAATAGAGTCCGATTTCTCCATTCTGAAACCCCGTTGAGTTGAGGTGTTCCTGGTGGAGTCCATTGAGAGACTATGCCATTTTCCTTGAGATAGTCTAGGAATTTCCGGCTAAGGTATTCACCTCCTCGATCTGATCGAAGAACCTTAATGGGTTTTTCAGTTTGTTTTTCTACTTCATGTCTGAATTCTTTGAACTTTTCAAAAGCTTCAGACTTGTGTCTCATAAGATACACATACCCATACCTAGACAGATCATCGGTAAAGGTAATGAAGTAGACAAAATTGCCTCTAGCCGGCACATCAAATGGGCCGCACACATCAGTATGTACTAGGGCAAGGAGATCTGTGGCCCTCTCCCCATGTCCAACAAAAGGGAGTTTAGTCATTTTGCCTTGAAGACAAGATTCACAAGTTGGATATGACTCAAAAGTCAATGGACTCAATAGCCCATTTTTCTCCAATTTGTTGATCCTATCTTCTGCTATATGACCTAATCTCAGGTGCCATAGATATCTATCGTTTGGACTATCCCTAGGTCGTTTGGCATTCACGTTTTGCTCGATAGTTAGAATAGGTACATCAATATGTAGCTGATAAAGACCATTAATAAGGAAACCATTTGCAATTTTATTTCTTTCATAAAGAATGTTACAATGGTCCTTAAAGAAGGTAATCACATAAGCCTTCTTGTGCTAAGCATGAAACAGAAATCAAATTCCTGCTAGCTGCAGGCACATAATAACAGTCTTTTCAAAACTAAGTCTAAACCAGATGGTAATCGAAGAGGGTATGTTCCCACGGCTACTGCAGCAACTCTTGCTCCATTACCGATGCGTAGGATCATGTCTCCATCCCTCAGCCTCCTGCTATCCTCAAGACCCTGCATAGAAGTGCACAGATGAGCACTAGAACCAGAGTCAAGCACCCAACTGGATGCAGAAGAAACCGTAAGGTTAGACTCAATAACGAGCATACCTCCAGAAGGACCTTCCTTCTTGTTCTTCAGGGTGGCCAGGTAAGTAGGGCAGTTCCGCTTCCAATGGCCGTCGCTGTTGCAATGGAAACACTTTCCTTTGCCATCGGCCTTTTTCTTCGGTTCTGCCTTCTTCTTCTTTGATCCTTCCACCTTTTGCTTTTTCACAGACTTCTTTTTCTTTCCATAAGACTTTCTTTTGGAAGAAGTCCGTTCCATAGCAAGAACTGAGCCTTTAGAACCTTTCATAGAAAGCTCAGCGGTAACCAGCATATTCATTAATTCGGCCAAGGAATTTTGAAGTTTATGCATGTGGTAATTCATGATGAATTGCCCATATGCATCAGTCAAGGATTGCAGAATAATATCATTCTGCAGATCCAAGTCCTAACTTCACACCGAGCTTCTCAAGCTCTTCCATGTCCTTGATCATTGTCAGACAGTGATCTTGGACTGACTGCCCATCACGCATCTTAGCCTTAAAAAGTCATTTTCGTGACTTGATATTTGGCTGCGCGACTCTGTTCACCAAACATCTCCTGCAGGTGAGCCAACATTTGGCGAGCAGTCCCGATATCTTCATGTTGGCGCTGGAGCTCATCAGACATCGAGCCCAACATGTAATATCTGGCCTTATTATCTTCGTCAATCCATTTTTTCCAGAGACGCTCTCTGTTCAGTGGATGGACGGGCTGGTAAGGTGGGAGGGTCCTGGTCCAATACATGGGTTAACTTCTCGAAACCCAAAATAATTTTGTAGTTCCTGAGCCAATCTTTATAATTGGGTCCAGTCAGTCTATGTGTGTCCAGGATACGTGCCAATGGGTTGGACGCAGACATTTTCCTGTAGAGAGTCAAAGATTCTAGTTAGATACTGTAATTTTGACTTGACCAATTTATTTAGGGATTTTATTTTTAAACAAATTAGCTCCCACTATTTTCTCGGATCCCTACACTCCCTCTGTAGAGATGCAAAAATCTCCATGATTAATGATTTCTAGTGGGTGGTGCGGTCTCACCAACTGACTCATCACCTCACCTAACAGTTATTGGTGATGGGTTAGCCAATGAGTGAACAACTCTTGTTCAATGATTCTCTAATCATGGTGCACCCAAACTTGGTCTCTAATTCATGAATCTCACCGTATCCGAATATTGATCCACTCCTTAGTTAAGTCAGACCCACCATTTGCATAGACTGGGTTCCTAATTGAGTCTCTCACCGTATCCGAAATATTGAGCCCAACTCATCCTCCAGCCCATAGCATCCAATGCCTAATAGACATGGTTGCATCTTTTCCCGGTGCAACTGAGCCACTGTATCCAGCCGAGAACAATCAACCCCGGGAAGGGCCCGCACATCTACAATGGTGGAAGACCTCAGACTTAATCTTTTCTTAGGGAGAATTGATTCAGGTCTCATTAAACTAGACTTGGCTTAGTCATAACAATTATGACTAACCTAGTGGCATGGGTTAGCTCGGATTATTGACCACCTCAGATCAGAACTGTGTCAACAGATATGGCCAGGTAAGTGAGACCGGTGGAAGGAATATGCCATTAACTCGTACAAGAACGCATTCAGGTCGAGTAGCTTCCAATTAAAAACCAGTCGGTCGTATGTGCCAAACTTACCTTAGACACCAAATTGTTGAGCCAGAACCAATTGGGTTAGCCTACAATCCAGACTCTAACCTCTGAGCCTAATTAGGTCTTGCTTGATCGTGACTCGATCTTGACCCAGACTTAATCCTATTAGGCTGGTCAATTTAAGCATTGTTGATCCCATCTAACCAACTCTTGATTCGGTTTGATCAACCGCTTAGACCTAATTGAGCTACCCAAGCCCGAACCCAGTATTATGAATATGTCTTAGATCTGAAATTCTCAATTTTAGACCTAATTAATATTCCATAAACTTAATTCTTAATTAAGTAGGGTTCATAAACAAAATATGCACAATAAATCCTAGGGTTTCAGGATCTAGGGTTTTGCAGAAAGTAAGTTTTGGTTTCTGATTAAGGACGAACACGCAGCACCCCTACACGTCATAAGAACACCCCATCGAATGGGAAGAGAGGGCCTTTAAACCCTTCTTCGTTCTTATGACCGGACGGCCAAGAGGAACGCCTTAATCAGGAACATTCAATACTACAAAACAATTCAGATCTATATCATATATCTCATATACAAATTAGATCTAATCATGGCATATTTTGCATACATCTCATGTATCATAATCATGCATATTTTTAGATCTAAATTATCTCATAATAATCTAAAAAATTAGATTTAAATTGATCTAATCAAAATAAATTCTAATCTAGACAATTATGTAGAACTATTCTACAACTAGTCTAGACATGCATCAATCATATCTCATATGATATTCAAAAATTAAATAATTTTTATTTGCTATTTTTTAGATATTATTATAACACTTATAATATCAGAAAATAATAAATAAAAGATCTAAAATATGATTTAATCAGATTAAATCAAAAACATGCAAGACTATTCTATAGAACTATTCTATTCTAGAACTAGTCATGCATATCTTCTAATCTTAGATCCAAATTCATTTAATTTTAATTTTTTCTGATTTCAGATCTGATCACATCTCATGTGACATCTGAAATCACTTATTTTCTAATTAAAATAAATTTAAAATCAGATCTAAATAATTTTAGAACCATGGCTCTGATACCAGTTGAAGGAAAATCCTGATTTCCCGGTCCAGGTTCGTTCAGATCTGATCAGATCAAGAGATATATTTCAAAAATTTTTCTCTTGATCCTAATCAGATCTTGATATATTTCAAGATCTGATTCTTATTATTTTAATAAATAAAATAAAATAAAAGATAAATTAAATCAAATTTAATTTACCTGATTTGGGTAATCCTATTACCCTGTTGATGATCCTGTTTGCAGCGGAAGGTTCTGGATCTAGCCACGCAAGCGCCTGGCCTCTACCGGTATCCACTCGGGTTGGATCTGGAGATCCTCTTCTTCTCTATCACACCTCCAAAAATCAGATCTGGATCTGATCTGGAGGATCTTCAAAACTCCTTTTGAAGATCAGCAGTCGTCCTTTTGCAGCAGCGCAGCCTTCTTGCTTTTGATCGCCTTTCTTTGATCTGGAATCGCACCAACCAAGTCCAAAACTCTTTTGGACGTGGAGAGGAGAAGGAGGAGAAGTTTGGCATGGAGGAAGAGGGGAGAGGCAGCCTTGGGGCATGGGAAATCTCTATTGAATTGCATTCATTGAATCTGAGTTGGGCGCAGGGTCTTATTTATAGACTAAGCGTGATCCAACTCCTCTTCCTCCCAACCAATCACAACCCTTTGTGAAATCAGATCTAAATCTGATTGGTGGGAATAGAGACCCCTGGATTCCTCCTTAGAGGGTGCCTAAGACCAGTCAAACTGGATTCTTAGTAGAACTCTAATTGGAATCCAAAAGGGAGGTGGAGTCCTTGTCCAACAAGGACTCCTAGGCGCCTCCTACTTGGGCTCACGCCACCCTTGGCGTGCGCCCTTCTCCTTGCCAGGTTCTGGCAGGGGGACAGGCCCCCACCAGCTCTCCAATAGGTGCATGACATGTGGTCAAAAGTCAAAGTGTCAATGGTCAACGTTTGACCAGTCAAAGGTAGACTTTTGACCAAAGTCAAAGAACAAGAAATGGCAGGTGACCAAAAATGGCAGGTAATGTCTTACAAATAAGACAACCTTTTCTGACTTGGACAACCTCCAGTCAGACCATATGAAGGCCTCTGATTGAGCACAAACTCCTTTGGCTCAGACAGGACAACTTATTTATGATAGTAAAAGAAGAACGTTAGGTTCAATCGAGTGCTAGCACGATTTCCTTGAACCTAATTGAATCTCATTCAGATCAATTGAACTAGATCAGTTCAATTGATGATCACCAGATTCAAACCCTTGTTTGTGTGACCCAGTTAGGTTCAGTTCTGTATGGTAATGGGATATGTCATGATCTCTATCATCGACATCATCGAAACTCCTTTCGATGGATCAGAACTCTTCTGATTCGAACAGCTAGAATGATCGATCATCTAAATCATTCTAATTGCTCCCAAAATCCACCAGTGACACCTAGCAGTATATGGTGGCAACCCATCAGAGCTGAATGCGAACCTCTTGGTGCAGCTACCTGTGTGATTAAGTTCTTCTATCTTGAGCCCCGATCAGATTAGGGTTAAGGTAAACTCGTCAAACCCTAGTCTCTGTCATATGATGTAATCATTCGATTCGAGTCCAATGTGAAAATCTAAATAGAAACTCTTTCTATTATTTCACTCTACCATGGCCATGGGCTTCTGGACTTGATTCTCATGATCATCATAGGGCTGCTCCTCTACCACCGAGGTAGATAGATTCCCATCTTGATGCAATCCAGTTCCTACAATGAACATGCTATAGCCAACATACACCTCAGGGTTCCATATGGCTAGGAGACCGAGTAATGGTGTAGTCAAACTATAACACCCTCAAGGTGAACTGTCGATGCATCTCAGGTCAAAGAACCAGACACACTACTGCAGCATCGAGTCAGTCATTGACGAGAAGGTAGACTTCCTAATGACTACTCGAGGTGGTCACGCTCAGTGCCCTCGTTCTCTAACGAGTACCTGTACTCTCGCTCTGGTGTCTCCACACCGTAGACTCAAGACTCATCTACTAAAGAGAAGCGATCGTACACCAACCTTCCGGATCAATCACCTTCCTCGTGATGATCCTATGGTCGGGAGCTGTTTATGAGTTAATAATGATTATTCATGTCTTAAATTTTCAACTCTTGAAAATATGAATTATCATTACCATTAACTCAAAGGATGTATCATAGACACTAAATACACAGGTGTGATAAAAAATAACCCATTTTATTAATTATAGTTAAAATTATAATTTGTCCCCTAGAAGTGTATTACAAGTCTCCACCAATTCTAGCTTCTAGAGCACATATATCTAACAGCTCGAACCCAATTTTATGAATATGTCATAGATTTAAAAATTTTTAATTTTAGATCTATATTTCATAATCTTAATTTCCAATTAAGTTTAGGGTTCATAAATAAAATATGTGTATAAAATCCTAGGATTTCAGGATCTAGGATTTTGCAGAAAATAAATTTTGATTTCTGATTAAGGTCGAAGCGCAGCACCCCTACACACCATAAGAACATCCTATTGAATGGAAGAAGGGGGTCTTTAAACCCTACTTCGTTCTTATGATCGGATGGCCAAAGGAAACGTCTTAATCAGAAACATGATAAATCTATAAAATTAGTTAGATCTACATCATATATCACATATATAAAAATTAATCTAACTAAAAATATATTTTGCATACATCTCATGTATCATATCATGCATGTTTTCAAATCTAAATTATCTCATAAACATGTAAAAATAAGATTTAAATTTGAACATATCGAATTAAAATTTATTTTAGATAATTCTGTAGAACTATTCTATAACTAGTCTAAACATGCATCTATCATATCTCATATGAATAAATTAAATAAATTTATTTTCTATTTTTTTAATTTAATAATAATATTTATAATATCAAAAAATAATAAATAAATATATCTAAAAATTATAATTAATTAAATTAAAATTATGATCATGCTAGACTATGCATAGAATAATTATATTCCTAGTCTAGTCATGCATCTCATACATCTTAGATCTAGATTATTTAATTTTTAATTTTTTAATTTTTTAATTTTAGATATAATCATATCTAATGTAATATCTAAAAGCATCTAATTATCAGTTCAAAAATAGATTAAAATTAGATCTAATGAATTATGGAACCCGGCTCTAATACCAGTTGAAGGAAAAAATCTATTTTTCGGGTCAAGTTCGTTCAAATCTGATTGGATCAAGAGAAATATTTTAAAAATTTTTTCTCTAAGATCCTAATCATATCTAAGACTCCTTAGATCTAATATTATTAATCTAATAATAAAAATAAAAATTAAATCTAATTTAATTATACCTTTATTTTAGGCAATCCAATTATCCTATGATAATCCTGGCCAATCACGGCCCTTTGTGCAATCAGATCTAAATCTGATTGGTGAGATGATATCATCTGATCAAATTAGATGAGTGACCCTCAAAACTTTCCTTAGGTGGTGCCAAGACTGGGTCAAACAAGACTTCTTGGCGCCATACAGTTTAATCCTCTGAAGCAACCTGGAGTCCCATCTATATGGGACTCCATCTTTTATCCTCATGGGGCGCATGCCTCCCTAGGTGTGCACCCCCTTCCTATCTACTTTCTAGCAGGGGGACAAGTTTTTAGGTACTCTCCTATGGGTGCATGACACATTGGCAGATGTCTAAGTGTCTGGGGTCAACATTTGACTAATGTCCGAAGACAAGATTTAGCAGGTGATGAAAAATGGTAGGTGTTGTCTCAAATTTATCTCATAAATTATGATAATTCTTTTCTAATTTGGACAAGCTTCAGTCAGATCAAGTAAAGGTTCCTGAGTGAGCCCAAATATCTTTGGCTCGGTCTAGACAAGCTTTAATGATTGTTAAAGAAGAATATTAGGCTCAATCGTGTGCTAGCACAATTTAATTGAACCTAATTGAATCTTGTTCAAATCAATTGAATTGGGTTAATCCAATTGATGATATCCAAATCCAAATCCTTGTTTGCATGATCCTGTTAGGTTCAGTTTCATATGGTAATGGGATATGTCATGATCTCTATCATCGACATCATCAAAACACCTTTCGATGGATCAGAACTTTTCTGATTCAGACAATTAGTATGATCGATCATCCAAATCATTCAGATTGCTCCCAAAATCCACCAGTGACCTCTAGTAGCATATGGTGGCAACCCATCAGAAATAAAAATAAACTTTTCGATGTAGTTACCTGTGTGATTAAGTTCCTCTATCTTGAGCCCCGACCGGATTAGGGTTAAGGTGATCTCGTCAAACTCTAATTTCCATCATATGAATTAATCATTCGATTCAAGTGCAATGTGAAAACCCTAATAGAAATTCTTTCATTATTTCATTCTGCCATGGCTATGGGCTTATGGACTTGATTCTCATGATCATCATAGGACTGCTCCTCATCTACCGAGATAGATAGATCCCCTATTAGTGCAATCCAATTCCTACAACGAACATGCTATAGCCATCATACACCTTAGGATTATGAATGGCTAGGAGATCGAGTTATGGTGTAGTCAAATTATAACACCCTCAAGGTAAACTGTCGATGCACCTCAGGTCAAAGAACCAGACACACTAATGCAGCTTTGAGCCAGTCATCAACAAGAAGATAGACTTCCTCATGACTGCTCGAGGTGGTCACGCTCAGTGCCCTCGTTCTCTAACGAGTATCTATACTTTCACTCTGATGTCTCTACGCTGTAGACTCAAGACTCATCTATTCAAAAGAAGTGATCGTACACCAATCTTTTGGATCAATCACGATCCTCATGATGATCCTATGGTCGAGAGCATTTTATGAGTTAATAATGAAAATTCTGGTCTTAAATTTTCAACTCTTGAAAATATGAACTATCATTACCAATAACTCAAGGGTAGTATCACAAACACTTTCAAATACTCATTATGATAGAAATTTATTCATTTTATTATTTATAGTTAAAATTATAATTTTACCTTTGGAAGTGTATTACAAGTATCAACCAGTCTAGCTTCTAGGGCATACATATCTAACGCGTGCAGCACTCCTACATACCAAAAGAACATCTCATCGAATGAAAGGAGAGGGCCTTTAAGTCCTACTTTATTCTTATGATCGGACGGCCAAGAAAAATGTCTTAATCAAAAATATAATTGAAACTACAAAACTAGTTAAATCTAGATCATATATCACATATATAATTAATGATCTAACTAATACATGCTTTGCATACATCTCATGTATCATCACTAAATTAAACATATATATTTTTTAGATCTAAAATATCATATATAATATCTAAAAAGTAGATTTAAATTTGATCATATCAAAATAAAATTATTCTAGATAATTTGTAGAACTATTCTACAACTAGTCTAAACATGCATCTCTTTTCATATCATATATGAATAAATCAAAAATTAAAAATTTTACTTTTTTATTTTTAGATATAATTATAATAATTATAATATTTTAAAAATAAAAATTAAATAGATCTAAAATTATATTTAATTAAATTAATAATATGATTATACTAGACTACACATAGAACTATTTTATTCCCAGTCTAGTCATGCATCTCATACATATTAGATCTAAATGATTTAATTTTAATTTTTAAATTTTAGATCTAATCATATCTGATGTGACCTAAAATATTTTAATATTAGATAAAAAATAAAAATAAAATTAGATCTAAAATAGATCCAAAGAATTGAAACCTGGCTCTTATACCAGTTGAAGGAAAAATCTATTTTTCTAGCATAGGATCGTTCAGATCTGATTAGATCTGAAAAAATATTTTATATATTTTTTTAAACTTTTAATTAAATCTGAAACTTCTCAAATCTAATCATAGAGATCTAATATTAAAAGTTAAAAATAAAATTAAATCAGATTTAATTTTAAGTACCTGATTTGGTAATCTAATTATCCTATGATGATCCTATTGATTCCTAAGATTTTAGAAGGAGCCACGCACGTGCCTGGCCTCTATCGATATCCACTCGAACAAGATTTGAATATATTCTCCTCATAAATCTCTCCTCTAAAAATTAGATCTGGATCTAATTTGAAAAGCCTTCAAAATACCTTATGAGAGCAGCCTGTTTGTCGCACGAACACCATCACGTAGATGCTGAATCTTATGCCAAAAATCTTGAACCTTCAACTAAGATTTGTACCTAACTTTTTAGACATATAGAAGAGAGAGAGAGTGGATATCAGAGGGAAGGCTCCTTTGGGTGTGGAAAAAATAAATTCATTGAGGTAATTTCATGATAAGAGTTCTTATACTAGACATAGCACCATAAAGAATTCCTTTTTGACCAAAAACCTTATTAATTCAACCATTGTGACTCCTAAATTGGATCTCCATGAAAAACCTAGATCCCATCTAGTTTTGATGCCAAAAGAGATTTGGAAAGTGGCGCCATGATAGGATAAGGAAGAGTCGATGTGCATCTAGGACTCTTCCCTTAAGAGTTTAATCCAAATCAAACTCTATCAAAACCTAGTCTAGGCAACTTCAAAAATCACAAAATTTTGCACACCCAAAGTATAACTCGTGCCCTATCACATATCCAGAAAATAGATCAAAATGGTTTCTAAAGAAATTTCTAAAATTTTTTTATCATGTGACCCTTAATTCTCTCAATTGGGTCAACTATTGACCCTAGTCCAATTGCACTTGCAATGAATTTAATTTTCAAAATTAATCTGACCTGAACTTATTTCAGTCAGATGAAAATAAACCCATTCAAGATATAAGAATGAGTCAAATCAAATTTGACTCAATTGCGATGAATAAGAAAGATTATAGAATAAGAAATTCAGGCTCAATCGTGTGCTAGCACGATTACCTTAAACCTGATTGGATCTAATCCAAATCAATCAAACTAGGTTAGCTTAATTGATGATATCTAGATCCAAACCATTGTTTGTATGACCTAGTTAGGTTCAGTTTTATATGGTAATGAGACATATCATGATCTCCATCATCGACAACATTGAAATACCTTTCGATGGATCATAACTTTTCTGATTTATACAATTAGAATGATCGATCATCAAAATCATTCTAATTACTCCTAAAATCCACTAGTGATATCTAGGAATATATGGTGGCAACCCATCAAAACTAAAAGTGAACCTCTCGATGCAGCTACCTATGTGATTGGGTTCTTCTATCTTGAGTCCCGATAGGATTAGGGTTAAGATGAACTCGTCAAACCCAATATCCGTCGTATGAATTAATCTTCGATTCGAGTCCTATGTGAAACCCTTTATATAAACTCTTTCTATCATCTTCACTCTGCCATGGCTACGGGATTATGGACTCAATTCTCATGGTCATCATAGGGCTACTCCTCATCAATCGAGGTTAATAGATCCCTTATTAGTGCAATCCAATTCTTACAATGAAGGTACTATAGCCAACATACACCTCAAGATTCTGAATGGTTAGGAGACCGAGTTATGATATAGTCAAACTACAACACCCTCAAGATGAATTACCGATGTACCTCAGGTCAAAGAACCAGACACACTACTATAACATCGAGCCAGCCATCAATGAGAAGGTAGACTTTCTTATGAATGCTCGAGGTGGTCAGGCTCAGTGCTCTCATTCTATAACAAGTACTGAGAAGTGGTAAAAATATACTAATAAAAGTATTAAATTATAAAATAAATTAATCTATTTCTTTAGAAATTAATATTTTTATTAATCTTATGTAGGAAAGAAGGCCACTAATATGAAGATCTTATTTTTTTGGATTAGATAAAATAAATTTCAGACAAAATGGACTTCAAATGAGCTCAAAATTGAATTTCAAAAAAAAAAGAAAATCGTCGAAGCAATGCTGACATCAGGATGACGTCAGCATTTTTCGTGGCGCATGGTGGACCAACTGGAGGGTATTTTGGCATTTCACATCAGGAAAAGCGCACCGATTGGTTGAAGAATGCGGCATTCTACGCAAGATCGAGCTCGTGCATGATCCATGGAGGATAATTTGGGAATTTTGGCTGATCCAACGGGCGATTTTCACTGAAACTTGATCGGACGGTCGAAATGAAGGTGCTGATGGATGGCATCCACAACTCCCGATCGAGATCCAACGGCTGAGATTCATCTTGATGGTAAACTAAAGATCAGAAGCCTTCTTTCCGCACGATCAGACGGCCTAGATTCGATCCAACGGTTGATCCAACAACTGGCATTAAATCTAACTTGATCTAGGTTATTTTAAGGGGTTTTTGAGTGGTTTTTTGACCGTTTGATCAACATCCAATGGGCAGAATTACCTAGATCTTAATTTGAGTTATTTTGGGAGTCTTAAACCTAATTTTTGATGGATTTTGGAGGGAAATCAAACTCTTCATCTATAAAAAAAACCTACTTCTGTCGTGAATGAAAATAATCAGAGAGAGACAGAGAGAGAGATGGGGAGAAAGAGAGAGAGGGAGAAAAAGAGAGAGAGAGAAAGAGAGAGGAAAGAGGCAGAAAGAGAAGAGTAATTTGTAAGAAAATCAAAAAGGATTTTTGATTTCTTTTGACGATCAAGACATCGATTAAGGAGCCTCTTCATCTTCACCAAGTTCTCCATATCAAGACCAGTAGACAATCAATTTTAGCAATCAAACAGTCTAATTTTTTTATGCCTTTTATTTTATTTGCTATTTTTGAATTTGTTATCATGAACTAAATTTTTTTTTACTAAGGCTAAGGTGTAGCCACTCTTTTGATGCAATATTCAGTGTGATTTATTTTTAAATTTTATTCATAAGGAGTATATAAATCTGATCTTAATGCTTTTAGATTACTGGCCATCTTCTAATTGATCTGATGAACATAGATGTTACGGACCAAGTACATCTATGTTAATGCTTCTTGATTATATACCTTGTATTATGAATCAAATTAGAATTCATATGCATGCAGAAATTTTAGTGCGCTTTGGATGCAGCGTATTTTAATTAGAGGGTTTCACAAAACCTAATGCATTAATATTTATTTAAATTACACCTGGACCAAAGGGTAATTAATAAATATTAATAGTTTTGCTATGCCTGGACCAAAGGGTAGTGAATAAATTAGGAGACTCCACCATCACATGAAATAAAATTAATCTAAAAATCTGAATATTGTATTGACTGAGTTGGTGAACCGATTGCCTTAGTAATCCATTACTCTTGAGTTTAAAACCCTAATAATTTACACTCTCCCTATTTAATTAAAAACTTTTAATTATTTTTTTTAATTCTTTTTAATTTCTTATTCTCATAAATCGATCTTCTAAATAAGGCATAGGAAAGAGCTTTTCAGTACTTATTTTTTCATCCTCTAGGGAGGATACTCTACTCATTCACTTTATTACTTGATCGACTGGTGCACTTGCCATAGCTATAAATTAGCACGCATCAAATTTTTGGCACCGTTGTCGAGGATTGTGTCTAAAACAATATTAAAAATTTGATCCTTACTTTACTTTAGAAATTTATTTTTAATTTTTATTATTTAAAAAAAAAATTTTGGTGCATGACACGTACTGGATATAGTAGTTTACTACCTTTAGATCCAAAAATTGAAAGAACCATTAGAAGACTACAACAAGAGAGAAACATGGCAGCTGAAGATCCTAACGACATCAATCTAGGATTGGATATGGCGACTGAAGGATAGCATGAAGCTATTCGACCAGTACATCATTCATTAAATGATTATATCACACCATCTGTAGCCGATGCAGCTTCGAGCATCAGGAGACCGCCTGTACGAGCAAACAACTTCGAAATAAAATCAGCGATGATCCAAATGATTCAATCAACTATCCAATTCAGTGGACATGTGCATGATGATCCGAATGCCCATATTTCTAATATTTTTGAACTTTGTGATACTTTTAAAATTAATGGGGTGTCGGATGATGCTATTAGATTAAGGTTATTTTCTTTCTCTTTACGGGACAAAGCTAAGAGTTGGCTTCATTCTCTTCCTGTAGGTTCTATCACAACTTGAGATGTCCTAGCCCAAAAATTCCTAGCCAAGTACTTTCCACCATCCAAGACTGCTAAGATGCATAATGATATTACTTCTTTTACGTAGATGGATATGGAGACACTATATGAGGCTTGGGAGCATTTCAAGGAACTGCTGAGGAGATGTCCACATCATCAACTACCCGTATGACTTCAGGTACAAACTTTCTGTAATGGTTTATCTCCTACTAATGGTTCTATGATTGATGCAGCAGTAGGAGGAACCATTAATCAAAAAATAGAGGAAGAAGCTTTCGATTTGATCGATGAGATGGCATCAAATAGCTATCAATGGCAGATAGAATGTATGATGCCAAAAAGACTAGCAACTGTGCAGGGAGTAGATTGCATGCCAACCTTACTAGCTAAAATTGTAGCCCTTAGAGCCGAAGTCAACAACTTAAAGGGAACAGCTATGCATATTCAGAGCATTACATCTGACCTGTATGGAGGAGGACATGATACGAGCAATTGCCAGATAGGTTCTATTACAACTTGGGATGTCCTAGCCCAAAAATTCTTAGCCAAGTACTTTCCACCTTCCAAGACTGCTAAGATGCGCAACGATATTACTTCTTTTATGCAGATGGACATGGAGACACTATATGAGGCTTGGGCGCATTTCAAGAAACTGCTGAGGAGATGTCCACATCATCAACTACTCGTATGGCTTCAGGTACAAACTTTCTATAATGGTTTATCTCCTACTAATCATTCTATAATTGATGCAGCAACAGGAGGAACCATTAACCGAAAAATAGAGAAAGAAGCTTTCGATTTGATCAATGAGATGGCATCAAATAGCTATCAATGGTAGACAGAACATATGATGCCAAAAAGACTGGCAACTGTGTAGGGAGTAAATTGCATGCCAACCTTACTAGCTGAAATTGCAGCCCTTAGAGCCGAAGTCAACAACATAAAGGGAACAGCTATGCATATTCAGAGCATTACTTGTGACCTGTGTGGAGGAGGACACGATACGAGCAATTGCCAGATAAGTAATTCTTTTGCTAAAACAACTGATACAGCTAATTATATTGGTAATTTTTTCAAGCCGCAACAAAATAATCCCTACTCCAATATATACAATCAAGGGTGGAGGCAGCACCCAAATTTCTCATGAAGCAATCAAAATGCAGCATAACAGCCACCCCTGGGATTCCAAGTACCTGAAAAGAAGTCCAACATGGAAGAGCTGATGGTCAAATTTATGCAAAACCAAGAAGCAACTATAAAAAATTTGGAAGCCAAACTTAGGCAGGACCAAACAGCAGCAATTCGAAACTTGGAGATGCAAATAGGTCAAATGGCTATGATAATCTTCGAGAGACCTCAAGGATCCTTGCCAAGCAATACGGAGACAAATCCAAGGGAGCAAGTCAATGCTATCACCCTAAGAAGTGGTACAAAGCTGGAGGAGCCACATCAGAAGAATGAGACTAAAGAGCCAACTACAAATAAGGAACCATCAACTAAAATTCGTCAGTCACCAATACAACCAGTAGATGGATGGTCTCTAGGTTGTCGATCCAAATGTGAAGCCCTACGTGCCGCCACTACCAATCCCAGAAAGACAAATACAGCATCCAAATAAGAAATTTTCTAACTTTTTCAAAATTTTAAAGAATTTACATATTAATATTCCTTTTGTAGATGCTATTACTCAAATGCCCAGGTATGCCAAGTTTCTCAAAGAAATCTTAACAAACAAGAAAAAGCTGAAGGAGCATGAAAGAATAAATTTGAATGAAGAATGCTCAGCAATACTTCAAAATAAATTACCACAGAAGTTAAAAGATCCAGGGAGTTTTACTATCCCCTGCATTATTGGTGATTGTAGTTTTGATAAAGTTTTATGTGATTTAGGAGCAAGCATTAATCTCATGCCTTTTTCTATTTTCAGAAAGCTGGGTCTAGGAGAACCAAAGCCTACCACTATTACTCTTCAATTAGCCAACAGATCCATTAAATATCCAAGAGGTATAGTGGAGGATGTCTTGGTAAAGGTAAACAAGTTTATTTTTCCCTATTTGATTTTATTATTCTTGATATAGAAGAAGATTATGATGTACCCCTTATTTTAGGGAGACCCTTTTTAGCTACTGGAGGAGCTTTAATAGATGTTCAACAAGGAAAATTAAATCTTAGAGTTCAAGAAGAACAAGTTACTTTTAATATTTTCAAAGATACTAAACAAACTGATGATAATCAAACTTATTTTCTAATTGATATTATTGACAATCTATTATATGAGAATTCTGTAGAAAATAGGTTTGAGACTATAAAAGCGAGCAATGTCAAATTGAAAGAAGACTCGATCAAACATAAAAGTATTCCAATTGAAGTGGCACCGGATTGATCCACTTTAGAACTCAAAGAAAGTCAAGCTGAAGACTATAAATCAGAACTACTAGATAAAAAATCAATGAGAACTCAAGCAAAATTTCAAAGCTCCAAAGAACCAGACTAAATCAAATCAGGTGTGTTCCTTCCTATCTTTTATTGCACCCTTTATTTTTCATTCTCCTTTAAGATAATGTAGAATAAGTTTTAAAAAAAAAAAAAAAATCATGTGTCAAGAAGAAAATCTTGAGCAAGATAAACTGGATAAGTGATAAAAGATAGAATTATGTGCTAATGAATGTAACGAGTTAAAGAAGTAGATTATTTGGTCAACTTTTAGCAAGCCTACTTAGGTCATTAAAAGACTATTAGCACTTTTTATTGCACATGCACATTAACAAGGCAAAGTAGGTATTAAATATAAGGCCAACTGTGGATTCAATTATCATTAAAAATTGGTAATATATACATTCAAAAAAAACTTGAATTTAAGAAAGAGCTACCTGCCTATAAATAAAGTACAAAAGACAGAGTATATGTGGATTGCCCAAAGCCTAGTAACTGGGCCTCTGCACCTAGGTCAAGTGTGAAAATTCATATAAAATGATGAAGGAAAGATCAAGATGCTCTGCACATTAATTCATGAGTGTGAAAGCTACCTTAATTCATGAGTATAAAATTGAGAATGTATAGAAAATTGACCAAAATAAGTGATAAGAGAAGATACTTTTATTCTTTTAATTTAATACTAAAATGCTAAAGTTAGTCATCATGAATACAAGTGCTATAGATCTTTGATGTACTCTAAGAAACTTTTTAATTATATTGACTGAAAAATTTGCTTCTAAAGCTCAATGCTTAGTTAGCAGTATTTTCTAAACTTTTTGACCTTTAATCCAAGATTTTATCTTTGTGATGTATAATCTTATTGAAACATGGTATTAAACAAAATATTGCTAAGGGACTAGCAATGACTAAGTTGGGGGGTGTGATAAGTGGTAAAAATATACTAATAAAAGTATTAAATTATAAAATAAATTAATCTATTTCTTTAGAAATTGATACTTTTATTAATCTTATGTAGGAAAGAAGGCCACCAATATGAAGATCTTATTTTTTTGGTTCATATAAAATAAATTCAGGCAAAACAGACTTCAAAAGAGCATAAAATTGAATTTCAAAAAAAAAAAAAATCATCGACGCAATGCTGACGTCAGGATGACGTCATCATTTTTCGCGGTGCATGGTGGACCAATCGGAGGGTATTTCAGGCATTTTACATCAAAAAAAGTGCTCCGATTGGCTGAAGAACGTGGCAGTCTGTGCAAGACCGAGCTCGCGCATGGTCCATGGAGGATAATTTAGGAATTTTGGCTGATCCAACGGGCGGTTTTCACTGAAACTCGATCGGACGGTCGAAACGAAGGCGCTGATGGACGGCATCCATAGCTCCCAATCGAGATCCAATAGCTGAGATTCATCCCGATGGTAAACTAAAGATCAGAAGCCTTCTTTCTGCATGATCGGACGGCCCAGATTTGATCCAACGGTTGATCCAACGACTGGCATTAAATCTGACTTGATCTGAGTTATTTTAAGGGGTTTTTGAGTGATTTTTAGACTGTTTGATCAACATCCAACGGCAGAATTATGCAGATCTTAATTTGAGTTGTTTTGGAAGTCTTAAACCTAATTTTTGATGGATTTTGGGGGGAAATCAAACTCTTCATCTATAAAAAAAACCTACTTCTGTCGTGAATGAAAATAATCAGAGAGAGACAGAGAGAGAGACGAGGAGAAAGAGAGAGAGGGAGAAAAAGAGAGAGAGAAAGAGAGAGGAGAGAGGTAGAAAGAGAAGAGTGATTTGTAAGAAAATCAAAAAGGATTTTTGATTTCTTTCGATGATCAAGACATCGATTAAGGAGCCTCTTCATCTTCGCCATATTCTCCACATCAAGAGCAGCAGACAATCAATTTTAGCAATTAAACAGTCTAATTTCTCTATGCTTTTTATTTTATTTGCTATTTTTGAACTTATTATCATGAACTAAATTTTCTTTTGCTAAGGCTAAGGTGTAGCAACTCTTTTGATGCAATATTCAGTGTGATTTATTTTTAAATTTTATTCATGAGGAGTATATAAATCTGATCTTAATGCTTTTAGATTACTGGCCATCTTCTAATTGATCTAATGAACATTGATGTTATGAACCAAGTACATCTATGTTAATGCTTTTTGATTATATTCCTTATATTATGAATCAAATTAGAATTCATATGCATGTGAAAATTTTAGTATGCTTTGGATGTAGCATATTTTAATTAGAGGGTTTCACAAAACTTAATGCATTAATATTTATTTAAATTACACCTGGACCAAAGGATAATTAATAAATATTAATAGTTTTGCTATGCCTGGACCAAAGGGTAGTGAATAAATTAGGAGACTCCACCGTCACATGAAATAAAATTAATCTAAAAATCTGAATATTGTATTGACTGAGTTGGTGAACTAATTGCCTTAGTAATCAATTACTCTTGAGTTTAAATCCTAATAATTTACACTCTCTCTATTTAATTAAAAACTTTTAATTATTTTTTTTTATTTTTTTTAATTTTTTATTCTCATAAATCAATCTTCTAAATAAAGCATAGGAAAGAGCTTTTCAGTACTTATTTTCCAATCCTCTAGGGATGATACTCTACTCATTTACTTTATTACTTGATCGACTGGTACACTTGCCATAGCTATAAATTAGCACGCATCAAGTATCTATACTCTCACTCCAGTATTTCCACACCGTAGACTCAAGACTCATCTTCTCAAAGAAAGCAATCGTACACCAACCTTTTGTATGGATTTGTGGTACTCCCAAGCCTTAGGAGGCCATAGGAGGAGTCGGGGGGTTGGCTTTAGGGATTTCAGGGACTTGGTTGGTGCTTCAGATATTTGAAATTCAAGATGAAGCATGAAATCAAAGTCAAAAAATCAAGACTACAGAAAGAATATTTTCTGCAGGTTAGCCAGCTCAGTCCAAAACTGGATCAGCTAAGTCTTAGTGCGTAGATAAAATATAGAGCTGTGCGTTCGGGACTGCTGGCATGACACAGAACTGGGTTGGCTCAGTTTCAGACTCAGTCGATCTAGTGGAACTTAGCTGGCTTAGTACTGAGACTGAGTTGGCTTAGTGCGTGGGCAGAGTTACGTGAGGGTCTATTTTGGGCTAGGTCTGGGTTAATCCTAGGGGTCTTAAGATTTGATTTGAGAGGTCTTAAAGGGGATAACTCATGTATGGGTCAGGTCTAGATTCAGAGGATGAGAGCATGGAGGACATGTGTGTACATGGGCTCGGTGAGTGCTTTCATGTATTGGGTTCGCTAGGAGAGTTTTTGGTCGGGCCTAATGGCTATGTATAAATACGTAGGTTATATTAGAGTTTTCAAGGTTGGAATCAATATAGATCTTTTCTCCCTCAACTCTCTTCTTCTCTTCTCTCTAGAGTTGCTGCCCTAGGGTTCTTGTAGAAGCCCTAGAGAAGGGGGGCATCTCCCTCAAGCCCAAGGAGGGAGGCGCTCCATCATAGATCTAGGTGGAGGATTGGTGGTTTGCTGCCCATAGAGAACGTCATGGATTCATTCAGATCCATGCTAAAGATCAGGGACTTCCGCAACATGGTATCGGTGCTTGTGATATCAAGGATGATTGACGTTCGAGAGATATCATGGGTCTATAATTTGGTATCAAAGCTTGGTGATGCTGGAGACGTTGTGGACGGCATTTGGTATCAGAGTTTGATGGTGCATGGAAGGGAAGGAGAAGTTGTATAAGGTGAAATAAAAAAATCTGCATTAGGATTACATGGTATGTCTCAAATCTACCTTGTTGTTGTCGTTGTTTCACTAATCGGGAGTAGCGAGTTATAGGTGGAGGTTTAGAGGTTTAATGGGAAGAGATTTTTTTAGGGTGGAAGGATTTGGTGCATGATTTGCTGATTGATCTTGGTGAAAAGGCTGGGATGTATGATGGTTATGTGATAGGTAGAGAGCACTGGAGTGCTGCAATATCATTTTCCTGATGATGTAGGGTTGAGAGAGGCTCGACGATGCAGTAGTCGAGGGAGGTATCTCAATAGAGAGCATCAGGGTTCTCTAGGAAGATGGGCAGTGTAGGACTGTTAAAGAGAGATTTTTTAAGGAATATCGATCGAAGGAAGGCTGAAGAAGCGACTATACATCCTTCGATGTTAAGAAGGCGGGGAAGTAGTCAGAGATGTATTCAACAATTCAATCGGAGTATGGATTTGTAAAGGCTTAGAAATGATGGAGATGGATGATCCATGGAGGTCTAGCAGGTCAGGACTGGGCGGCTGTAGAGCGATGCAAAGATGGGTCAGGGAGCATTGGAGTGCTGCAAGAGTGCTACCTTGGAGGCATAGGGGCTGAGAGAGGCTCGACGGTGCAGCAGCCGAGGAGTGTATCTCAACAGAGAGTATCAGTGGTATCTCAGGAAGACCGGATGTAGGTCTCAAGGAGAGCCGAAGGGTCTCAGGGAGAACCAAGAAGTCTCAGACAGTCGGGAGAATCGTGGATTAGGTTTCTTCTACAGGGGCACCAGGAAAAGTCGCGGTTCAGGTGGAGGATGATTCTCTGGGCATAACTGAGTGATGGCTAGTGTAGGGGCAAAAGAGAAAGTCTAGGGTGGAATTTCCTAGGGTTCAATCGCTGGATTCAGAAGAGTTGGATGAGCTCTTGGGTTTCGAAGGTGCCCGTAGGTTATGGAGGTAACCGAGATGGCTTCGAAGAGGGCCATAGAGTGCAAAGAGTTTGAAGAGGCAGCGACGATGTTCGAGGTATAGCGGCAGGCCCAGTAGTGCAGCATCGGATGGTTGGCCTCGAGGGACTCGATGATAGAGTCCACTTCTACAGCATCAGGTGGACTTTGGATATAGGTGGAGCTCCAGAGAGGTGGTTTCACAATTGGAGAGGAATTTAACATGAGTTCAGAGCAGAAGGGTGCGGGAGGATTGATATCCTGACACCAGTGCCAGTGATGCACAGTTCCAGATGGAGCGACATGTGCAGGAGGATAAGCATAGTTCTAAGGAGACCACGTCAGGGTTTGCAACAAATGCTAGTACAGGAATGTTGTGGGTTCTCCAGGAAAGTCTAGGAAAAGTGATGCAGCTACAAAGTAGAAGGAATCCTACAATTTTAAGATGGTGTAGAGGTGCAAGCCAAGGTCTTCAGTGGTGGAGACGGTCATCCTAAAGGCGTCAAGGGTGCACAACACCTAAAAAAGATTGGCAGAGGTGATGTTTGCATAGGTGCTGTCGAGTGCACAAGGATAGTGAGATCATGCAGGACGTCATTATTGAGGGATTTGTCAAGGCTTGAGAAAACCAAGGTTGAGTTTGTGAGGATTTATGGTACTCCCAAGCCTTCAAAGGCCATGGGAGGAGTCAGGGGGTTGGCTCCGGAGATTCTAAGGGCTTGGTTGGTGCTTCAAAGATCTAGAATTCAAGGTGAAGTAGGAAACTAAAGTCGAAGAATCAAGACTACAGAAAGGACATTTTCTGTAGGTTAGCCAGCTCAGTCCAAAACTGGGTCGGCTAAGTCTCAATGCACAGGCAAAATAGAGAGCTGCGCATTCGGGACTGCAGGCATGGCACAGAACTAGGCCGGCTCAGTTTCAGACTGAGCCAACCTAGAGGAACTTAGTCAGCTTAGTGCTGAGATTGAGCCGACTCAGTGCGCGGGTAGAGTTACGCGAGGGTCTATTTTAGGCTAGGGTCTGGGTTGATCCTAGGGATTTTAAGGCCTAATTTGAGAGATCTTAAAGGGGCTAACTCATGTATGGGTCAGGTCTAAATCCAGAGGATGAGAGCATGGGAGACATGGGTGTACATGGACTTAGTGAGTGCTTTCATGTATTGAGTTAGCTAGGAAAGCTTTTGGTCAAGCCTAATAGCTATGTATAAATACATAGGTTATATTAGGGTTTTCATGGTTGCAATCAATACAGACCTTTTCTCCTTCAACTCTCTTGGTGCAAACACCAGAACTATCAGAAGTCGGCAACATAATTTAGATTTAATTTAGATTGAAGAAGCCATATCAGAATAACTTTACTTTAGTTATTTTGTTCTAGTTCTTTTGATTTAATCAATTAGTTCTTTTGATGCATTTAGTTTTGGGTCCATAGGACCATAGTTGGGTTTATTTTGGATTAAGACTTATTTGGAAAGAGACCATCATAATGAAGTAAGCTTGGTCCACATCATCTTTGGAGCCATCACCCTCCACACACCCAGGAAGGAAATACACACGCCAGCATGTGCCATGCCCAAGGATCCTCATGCTAAGTTGTGCCTGGCATCAAATACCCACATGGAGTTTGTTTTCTTTCCTATTATTTCTTAAGAGTTTTTGATTTCTTACTTATTTTGTTAAAAGATTGATTTCTTTTCTATGATTCCATAAAAGATACATATGATATATTATTGTATTTGAAAATCACACATAATATTTACTTTTTTGTTGGGAGGGTTGATTTTTTTCTTGTAAAGAAAATAAGATTCCTAAAGAAATAGGACCCCTAGGGTCCTATATAAATCCATGTATTTTTCATGAATGAGACAATGAATGAATGAACCACTTTACAATTTTCACAATCACTAGTGTTGGTCGCTCGGAGAGGGAAAGGATGTGAGACCCAAAATTGCCCCACGAGGGGAGGGTGTAAGGCCCATCTTTTTCTATCTCTTTAACCTTCATTTTCTTGAGATTTAGTATTCCTACGATCCCGATTCATCTTCACCATCTACCTACATAAGCCTATTCCGCCAAAAGAAGATATGTCTACTTCAAGATTATTATCTATCATGCAAAGAGAGAAACAGTGATCTATTATTCTACAGATCAAACGTTGATAAGGACCTTCGTTCCTTCTCAACTGAACTTTAATTTTTTTACTTATCTTTTTTAGATCTGATATTGGTGAAGGGAAATCCAGATTTTTCGGTCCAGGTTCGTTCAGATCTGATCAGATCAAGAGATATATTTTAAAAATTTTTTCTTTGATCTATATCAGATCTGGGATGTTTCAGATCTGATAATATTATTTTAATAAATAAAATAAATAAGGATAAATTAAATCAAATTTAATTTACCTGATTTGGGTAATCCTATTATCCTGTTGATGATCCTGTACGCAGCGGAAGGTTCTGGATCTAGCCACGCAAGCACCTAGCCTCTACCGGTATCCACTCGGGCTGCATCTGGAGATCCTCTTCTTCTCTATCACGTCTCTAAAAATCAGATCTGGATCCAATCTGAAGGATCTTCAAAATACCTTTTGAAGATCAGCAGTCGTCCTTTGCAGCAGCGCAGCCTTCTAGCTTTTGATCGCCTTTCTCTTGCTTGAATCACACCAACAAAAATCCAAAACTCCTTTTGGACGTGGAGAGCAAGGGGAGAAGGTGGTTTGGCATGGAGAAGGAGGGGAGAGGTAGCCTTGGGGCGTATGGAAGCTCTTATCTCAATCTCATGTCACTCTGAGTTGGGTACAGGGTCATAATTATAGACTAGCTGTGATCCAACTCCTCTTCATCCCAACCAATCATAACCCTTTGTGAAATTAGATCTAAATCTGATTTGTGGGAATAGAGTCCCCTGGATTCCTCCTTAGAGGGTGCCTTAGACCAGTCAAAGTTGGTTCTTAGAATAATATGCATCAGTCAAGGATTACAGAATAATATCGATCTGCAGGTCCAAGTCCAACTTCACACTGAGCTTCTCAAGCTTTTCCATGTCCTTGATCATTGTCGGACAGTGATCTTGGACTGATTGCCCATCATGCATCTTAGCCTTAAAAAATTATTTCGTGATTTGATATTTGGCTGCGCGACTCTGTTCACCAAACATCTCCTGTAGGTGAGCCAACATTTGGCGTGCAATCCCGATATCCTCATGTTGGCGCTGAAGCTCATCAGACATCGAGCCCAACATGTAATATCTTCCTTATTATCTTCGTTTATCCATTTTTTTAGAGACGCTCTCTATTCAACAGATGGACGCACTGGTAAGGTGGGAGGGTCCTGGTCCAGTACATGGGTTAACTTCTCAAAACCCAGAATAATTTTGTAGTTCCTGAGCCAATCTTTATAATTGGGTTCGGTCAGTCTATGTGTGTCCAGGATACGTGCCAATGGGTTGGACGCAGACATTTTTCTGTAGAGAGTCAAAGATTCTAGTTAGATATTATAATTTTGACTTGACTAATTTGTTTAGTGATTTTATTTTTAAACAAATTAGCTTCCACTATTTTTTTGGATCCCTACACTCCCTCTGTAGAGATGCAAAAATCTCCACGATTAATGATTTCTGATGGGTGGTGCGGTCTCACCAACTGACTCATCACCTCACCTAACAGTTATTGGTGATGGGTTAGCCAATGAGTGAACAAATCTTGTTCAATGATTCTCTAATCATGGTGCACCCAAACTTGGTCTCTAATTCATGAATCTCACCGTATCCGGAATATTGATCCACTCCTTAGTTAAGTCAGACACATCATTTGCATAGACTGGGTTCCTAATTGAGTCTCTCACCGTATCCAAAATATTGAGCCCAACTCATCCTCCATCCCATAGCATCCAATGCCTAATAGACATGGTTGCATCTTTCCGGTGCAACTGAGCCACTGTATCCAGCCAAGAACAATCAACCCTGAGAAGGGCCCGCACATCTATAATGGTGGAAGACCTCAGACTTAATCTTTTCTTAGGGAGAATTGATTCAGGTCTCATTAAACTAGACTTGGCTTAGTCATAACAATTACGACTAACCTAGTGGCATGGGTTAGCTCGAATTATTGACCACCTTAGATCAGAACTGTGTCAACAGATATGGCCAGGTAAGTGAGACCGGTGGAAGGAATATGCCATTAACTCGTACAAGAACGCATTCAGGTCGAGTAGCTTCCAATTAAAAACCAGTTGGTCGTATGTGCCAAACTTACCTTAGACACCAAATTGTTAAGTCAGAACTAATTGGGTTAGCCTATAATCCAGACTCTAACCACTAAGCCTAATTAGGTCTTGCTTGATCGTGACTCGATCTTGACCCAGACTTAATCCTATTAGGCTGGTCAATTTAAGCATTGTTGATCCCATCTAACCAACTCTTGATTCAGTTTGATCAACCGCTTAGACCTAATTGAGCTACCCAAGCCCGAACCCAGTATTATGAATATGTCTTAGATCTAAAATTTTTAATTTTAGACCTAATTAATATTTCATAAACTTAATTCTTAATTAAGTAGGGTTCATAAATAAAATATGCACAATAAATCCTAGGGTTTCAGGATCTAGGGTTTTGCAGAAAGTAAGTTTTGGGTTTCTGATTAAGGACGAACACGCAGCACCCCTACACATCATAAGAACACCCCATCAAATGGGAAGAGAGAGCCTTCAAATCCTTCTTCGTTCTTATGACCAGACGGCCAAGAGGAACGCCTTAATCAGGAACATTCAATACTACAAAATAGTATCAGATCTATATCATATATCTCATATACAAAGTAGATCTAATCATGGCATATTTTGCATACATCTCATGTATCGAATCATGCATGTTTTCAAATCTAAATTATCTCATAATAATCTAAAAATTAGATTTAAATTGATCTTATCAAAATAAACCCTAATCTAGACAACTATGTAGAACTATTCTACAACTAGTCTAGACATGCATCAATCACATCTCATATGATGTTTTAAAATTAAATAATTTTATTTGCTATTTTTTAGATGTTATTATAACCATTATAATATCAAAAAATAGTAAATAAATGGATCTAAAATATGGGTTAATCAAATTAAATTGAAAACATGCAAGACTATTCTATAGAACTATTCTATTCTAGAACTAGTCATGCATATCTTCTAATCTTAGATCCTAATCATTTAATTTTAATTTTTTCTAATTTTAGATCTGATCACATCTCATGTGACATCTGAAATCAATTATTTTCTAATTAAAATAAATTTAAAATCAGATCTAAACATTTTTAGAACCATGGCTCTGATACCAGTTGAAGGGAAATCCTGATTTCCCGATCCAGGTTCGTTCAGATCTGATCAGATCAAGAGATATATTTCAAAAATTTTCTCTTTGATCTATATCAGATCTAGGATGTTTCAGATTTGATTAATATTATTTTAATAAATAAAATAAATAAAAATAAATTAAATCAAATTTAATTTACCTGATTTGGGTAATCCTATTACCCTATTGATGATCCTGTATGCAGCGGAAGGTTCTGGATCTAGCCACGCAAGCGCCTGGCCTCTACTGGTATCCACTCAGGCTGGATCTAGAGATCCTCTTCTTCTCTATCATATCTCCAAAAATTAGATCTGGATCTGATCTGGAGGATCTTCAAAACTCCTTTTGAAGATCAGCAGTCGTCCTTTGCAGCAGCGCAGCCTTCTAGCTTTTGATCGCCTTTCTCTTGCTTGAATCGCACCAACAAAAATCCAAAACTCCTTTTGGATGTGGAGAGCAAGGGGAGAAGGTGGTTTGGCATGGATAAGGAGGGGAGAGGCAGCCTTGGGGTGTATGGAAACTCTTATCTCAATCTCATGTCACTCTGAGTTGGGTACAGGGTCTTATTTATAGACTAGCTGTGATCCAACTCCTCTTCTTCCCAACCAATCACAACCCTTTGTGAAATCAGATCTAAATCTGATTGGTGGAAATAGAGTCCCCTGGATTCCTCCTTAGAGGGTGCCTAAGACCAGTCAAAGTTGGTTCTTAGAAGAACTCTAATTGGAATCCAAAAAGGAGATGGAGTCCTTGTCCAACAAGGACTCCTAGGCGCCTCCAACTTGGGCACACGCCTAGGGTGGCATGCGCCCTCCTCCTTGCTAGGTTCTGGTAGGGGGAATAGGCCCCCACCAGCTCTCCAATAGGTGCGTGACATGTGGTCAAAAGTCAAAGTGTCAATGGTCAACGTTTGACCAGTCAAAGGTAGATTTTTGACCAAAGTCAAAGAACAAGAAATGGCAGGTGACCAAAAATGGCAGGTAATGTCTTACAAAATAAGACAACCTATTCTGACTTGGACAACCTCCAGTCAGACCATATGAAGGCCTCTGATTGAGCACAAACTTCTTTGGCTCAGACAGGACAACTTATTTATGATAGTAAAAGAAGAACGTTAGGTTCAATCGAGTGCTAGCATGATTTTCTTGAACCTAATTGAATCTCATTCAGATCAATTGAACTAGATCAGTTCAATTGATGATCACTAGATTCAAACCCTTATTTGTGTGACCCAGTTAGGTTCAGTTCTGTATGGTAATGGGATATGTCATGATCTCTATCATCGACATCATCGAAACTCCTTTCGATGGATCAGAACTCTTCTGATTCGAACTAGCTAGAATGATTGATCATCTAAATCATTCTAATTGCTCCCAAAATCCACCAGTGACACCTAGCAGTATATGGTGGCAACCCATCAGAGCTGAATGCGAACCTCTTGGTACAGCTACCTATGTGATTAAGTTCTTCTATCTTGAGCCCGATCAGATTAGGGTTAAGGTAAACTCGTCAAACCCTAGTTTCTGTCATATGATGTAATCATTCAATTCGAGTCCAATGTGAAAATCTAAATAGAAACTCTTTCTATTATTTCACTCTGCCATGGCCATGGGCTTCTGGACTTGATTCTCATGATTATCATAGGGCTGCTCCTCTACCACCGAGGTAGATAGATTCCATCTTGATGCCATCCAGTTCCTACAATGAACATGCTATAGCCAACATACACCTCAGGGTTCCATATGGCTAGGAGACCGAGTAATGGTGTAGTCAAACTATAACACCCTCAAGGTGAACTGTCGATGCACCTTAGCTCAAAGAATCAGACACACTACTGCAGCATCGAGTTAGTCATTGACGAGAAGGTAGACTTCCTAATGACTACTCAAGGTGGTCACGCTCAGTGCCCTCATTCTCTAACGAGTATCTGTACTCTCGCTCTGGTGTCTCCACACCGTAGACTCAAGACTCATCTACTAAAGAGAAGCGATTGTACACCAACCTTCCAGATCAATCACCATCCTCGTGATGATCCTATGGTCAGGAGCAATTTATGAGTTAATAATGATTATTCATGTCTTAAATTTTCAACTCTTGAAAATATGAATTATCATTGCCATTAACTCAAAGGATATATCACAGACACTAAATACACATATGTGATAGAAAATAACCCATTTATTGATTTTTATCAAAATTACAATTTTGCCCCTTGAAGTGTATTATAAGTGTCAGCCAATTTTGGCTTCTATGGCACATATATCTAGTAGTTGGTAAAGATCCAATTCTTTATCGATAGATCTACTTGGTTAAAAGATTAAGAGCCCTAATTAGGATAGTTTCTTAACTACCATGATCCGAATTCTTCTTATCATTTTTTGGATTTCTTGCAGGCTTAATTTCTTGCTATCCTTCATTCCATTTATATTTTTTTTTTATAATTATTCATGAGCATGTTTAATTTTTGCTATCATCTATTTATTTTATTATTGCTAGTTATTTATTAATCTCTAAAATGGCATTCATCAGCATCATTTAGATTGATCGTGCTTTGGTCCCATGTCAATCAGTCACGCCTTTTGAGCAGAGTATAGGCAACTATATTGTTTGTCCTGAGAATAATGTGTCATGATCGGACGTGATTTATTGTTGATAAATGGAAGGAAGCTTTGTATTTTCTTTCCTTTTTTTTTTAGGCTGTCCTGCATCAATTTGGTATTAGAGCCAGATTGAGTAGGGCTTTAGTTTAAATTCTACAATTTAAAATTACTGCAAATTAAATTTTCATAATTTAAATTTCGTAATTTACTTTTCAGTATTTTTTTTTCTTTTTTACTGCATCTTATTCCTGCATCTTGGACTTGCATGACCACTAGATTAGGTATCCAGTACCAATATCTTACTTTCTCACCCAGTACCAACATGGATCCGAATACAGCAGCCATCATGAATACCCTAACTGAGAAGTTTGATGATATGAAAGATTTTATGAAAACCATGAGCGAAAGAATAACAGTACTAGAAGAAGCTAGACAAAGATAATCTGAATCTGAGTCTCCCCAACTACCTATAGGATAGAGAAGAAGGAACCTCGACCTAGATCAACCTATAGCAACATGTCCCCATCATAACCAGTTCGATTAGAATGAGCATGTCCTTAGGAATGTGAAGATTGAAGCCCCATGTTTTGATGGTTGTCTAGATCCGAAAGAGTTCCTAGATTGAAAATCAGACATGGACCATTATTTTGGATGGTATGAAATGTCTGAAGCAAGAAGAGTTAGATTTGCTAGGATGAAGTTGGTTAGGCAAGCTTGACTTTACTGAAAAAGTATTGAATGTCTTATCAATCAGGAAAGACAAGATCCGATAGGAACCTGAGATGAAATGAAAAAAAATTTAAAGAAAAATACCACCCCACCTCCTACGAACAATGACTTTTAGATCAATGGCAGAGACTTACTCAAAAAAATAGATCGGTCATAGAGTACATCATGAGATTTGATGAGTACCTCATGAGATGTGGAGTAACTAAAGATAGGATTATTACCTTATCTAGATTTAGAGCTAGATTACGAGAAGATATCCAGCATGAGCTTTTTTTATGAGAGGTAACCATGTTAGAACAAGCTTATCAACTTGCCCTAGACTTTGAGAGATTTTTTAGGTATTCGACCATCCGTCATCTTAAACCTAGCCGAGTAACCCCTTCTGGATCGAGACCCAATACTACCCAGACTCTTAGTAATGGTCCTCCACCTATAAATTCTATTATGCGAAAAGAAGATAAAGAAAAAAGAGTGGCAGGGGAGTTATCTAAGAAAAGTAGTTCTCGATCCCACTGCTTCATGTGCCATGGTTATGGTCATTTTGCTACATAATGTCCCAATCGATCATTATTTGTGGAAGAATTAGAAGAGAAAACTCTAGAAAATATTAAGGAGAAAGTTTATGAAGCTAATCCAGACTTAGTCGAGTAGTTTGAGAGTACTGAGAAAATCCTATGTTTTGTTACATTGGAGTCAGACCTTAGGCTTGGAGTCATTAGGTATGTTCTAGCACAGACTAAGGAAAGTAAAGACTGGCGTAGGACCTCTATTTTCCATACCTTCATAAAATTTAGTGATAAAATTTGTAAGATGATCATTGATAGTGGTAGCTGTATCAATGCCATCTCCACCAATATGGTTAAGTGATTAGAATTGCTCCTGTAGATCATTCCAGTCCATACCGTGTGTCTTGGATAGATTCCTCCTCTATTTCCATCAAACATAGATGCCGTGTACCCATCCAGCTCCATTATTATCAGGATCATGTTTCTTATGATGTCTTACCCATGGATGTTGGAAGTATCATATTAGGTCAGCCTTGGCTGTTTGACAATGATGTTACGATTTATGACCAAACCAACTCTTGTAGTTTCACTCATAAGGGTAAAAAGATCACGATCAATCATTCCCCACCTAAGGCTAGCAATAAAGATAGGCGATGGACCAAAAGAAAATAGCAAAAAGAAAAGCCTCCATCTGATAGATGCTAAGGAATTAAAGATGACCGTGAGTAAAGGATCACCAGTTTGGATGATTGCTACAAGAGAAGTTCGTGAGGACCCTAAGATAGATCATCCCAAGGAAGTAGTCAGCATTCTTAGTGAATTTCATGATATTTTTCTTGAGGATCTCCCAGATCAATTACCACCTATGAGTAACATTCAGTATGCCATTGATTTGGTACTTGGATCCATCCTACCCAATTTATCCCATTATAAGTTGAACCCCACTGAGCATGCTGAGCTACAATGGCAAGTTGGAGAGTTGATGAAAAAAAATATATGAGAGAGATTTAAGTCCTTGTGTAGTTCCTACACTATTTATGAAGGGAAATCCTGATTTTCCGATCCAGGTTCGTTCAGATCTGATCAGATCAAGAGATATATTTCAAAAATTTTTCTCTTTGATCTATATCAGATCTGAGATGTTTCAGATCTAATCAAATTATTTTAATAAATAAAATAAAATAAGGATAAATTAAATCAAATTTAATTTACCTGATTTGGGTAATCCAATTATCCATTGATGATCCTGTATGCAGTGGAAGGTTCTGGATCTAGCCACGCAAGCACTTGGTCTCTATCGATATCCACTCGAGCTAGATCAAGAGATCCTCTTCTTCTCTATCACGTCTCCAAAAATTAGATCTGGATCTGATCTGAAGGATCTTCAAAACTCCTTTTGAAGATCAGCAGTGCAGCAGCAGCCTTCTTGCTTTTTGATCGCCTTTCTTTGATCTGGATCGCACCAACCAAGCTCCAAAACTACTTTTGGACGTGGAGAGGAGAGGGAGAAGAAGCTTTGGCATGGAGGAGGAGAGGAGAAAAGCCTTTGGGCATTCTGGAAAACTCTTTAGCCTCTTTGAGTTGGGCGCAGGGTCTTATTTATAGACTAAGCTGTGATCCAACTCCTCTTCTTCCCAACCAATCACAACCCTTTGTGAAATCAGATCTAAATCTGATTGGTGGGAATAGAGTCCCCTGGATTCCTCCTTAGAGGGCGCCTAAGACCAGTCAAAGTTGGTTCTTAGAAGAACTCTAATTGGAATCCAAAAAGGGAGGTGGAGTCCTTGTCCAACAAGGACTCCTAGGCGCCTCCAACTTGGGCACACGCCTAGGGTGGCGTGCGCCCTCTTCTCCTTGCCAGGTTCTGGCAGGGGGACAGGCCCCCACCAGCTCTCCAATAGGTGCATGACATGTGGTCAAAAGTCAAAGTGTCAATGGTCAATGTTTGACCAGTCAAAGGTAGACTTTTGACCAAAGTCAAAGAACAAGAAATGGCAGGTGACCAAAAATGGCAGGTAATGTCTTACAAAATAAGACAACCTTTTCTGACTTGGACAACCTCCAGTCAGACCATATGAAGGCCTCTGATTGAGCACAAACTCCTTTGGCTCAGTCAGGACAACTTATTTATGATAGTAAAAGAAGAACGTTAGGTTCAATCGAGTGCTAGCACGATTTCCTTGAACCTAATTGAATCTCATTCAGATCAATTGAACTAGATCAGTTCAATTGATGATCACCAGATTCAAACCCTTGTTTGTGTGACCCAGTTAGGTTCAGTTCTGTATGGTAATGGGATATGTCATGATCTCTATCATCGACATCATCGAAACTCCTTTCGATGGATCAGAACTCTTCTGATTCGAACAGCTAGAATGATCGATCATCTAAATCATTCTAATTGCTCCCAAAATCCACCAGTGACACCTAGCAGTATATGGTGGCAACCCATCAGAGCTGAATGCGAACCTCTTGGTGCAGCTACCTGTGTGATTAAGTTCTTCTATCTTGAGCCCCGATCAGATTAGGGTTAAGGTGAACTCGTCAAACCCTAGTCTCTGTCATATGATGTAATCATTCGATTCGAGTCCAATGTGAAAATCTAAATAGAAACTCTTTCTATTATTTCACTCTACCATGGCCATGGATTTCTGGACTTGATTCTCATGATCATCATAGGGCTGCTCCTCTACCACCGAGGTAGATAGATTCCATCTTGATGCCAATCCAGTTCCTACAATGAACATGCTATAGCCAACATACACCTCAGGGTTCCATATGGCTAGGAGACCGAGTAATGGTGTAGTCAAACTATAACACCCTCAAGGTGAACTGCCGATGCATCTCAGGTCAAAGAACCAGACACACTACTGCAGCATCGAGTCAGTCATTGACGAGAAGGTAGACTTCCTAATGACTACTCGAGGTGGTCACGCTCAGTGCCCTCGTTCTCTAACGAGTACCTGTACTCTCGCTCCGGTGTCTCCACACCGTAGACTCAAGACTCATCTACTAAAGAGAAGCGATTGTACACCAACCTTCCGGATCAATCACCATCCTCGTGATGATCCTATGGTCGGGAGCATTTTATGAGTTAATAATGATTATTCATGTCTTAAATTTTCAACTCTTGAAAATATGAATTATCATTACCATTAACTCAAAGGATGTATCACAGACACTAAATACACATATGTGATAGAAAATAACCCATTTTATTGATATTAGTCAAAATTATAATTTTGCCCCTAGAAGTGTATTACAAGTGTCAGCCAATTCTGGCTTCTAGGGCACATATATCTAACAATCTCCCACTTGTCCTAAAGCCAATTGGCTACAAGTCTAAGTCCCATCTTCTCAAGGTGGGCTTCGATCTTCTGCTGGCCCAACGGCTTTGTAAGTGGGTCTGCCACATTATCTGTGGAGTTGACTCTCTTGACCTCGACGTAACCCTTCTCGAGGTAATCGTGGATGAGATGATATCACCATTTGCTTGGAACTCTTCCAGCTGACAGCTCCACCATTGCACACAAACAGACTTCCAGATGTCGACTTTCGATCATCTATATCGGACATGAAATCCGAGTCTGTGTATCCCTGGACTTGGAGTTCTCCATTACCAAAGACCAACATCATATCCTTAGTTCTTCTCAAGTACTTAAGGATACATTTCACAGAAGTCCAGTGTTCTTCACCTGGATTTGACTGATATCTGCTTGTGACACTCACAGCATGGGCTATATCAGGTCGTGTACATAGCATGGCATACATGAGGCTCCCTATTGCAGAAGCATAAGGGATCTTGCTCATGCGTTCTATTTCCTCAGGTGTGCTGGGGCACATCTTCTTGGAAAGATGAATACCATGTCTGAAGGGTATTAATCCCCTCTTAGAGTTTTCCATACTAAACCTCTTTAGTACTTTCTCTATGTACATCTTCTGTGAAAGTCCTAGCATCCTATTCGGTCTATCCCTATAGACCTTAATTCCTAGAATAAAGGATGCTTCACCTAGGTCTTTCATGGAGAATTCCTTGGACAACCACATCTTGACTGATGTCAACATGGGAATATCATTCCCAATAAGGAGGATGTCATCCACGTACAATACGAGGAAGACAACAGCGCTCCCACTGACCCTTTTTGAAAACACATGGTTCCTCTTCATTTTTGATGAAACCAAACTATTTTGATCACATCATTGAAATGAGTGTTCCAGCTCCGAGATGCTTGCTTAAGTCCATATATGGACCTTTGCAGCTTGCAAACCTTGTGATCAGTATCACTGGATGTGAAACCTAGCGGCTGTTCCATATAGATATCTTCCTCAAGATATCCATTTAAGAATGCCGTTTTCACGTCCATTTGCCATATTTCATAATCGAAATAGGCTGCAACGGCAAGCAATGTGCGGATGGATTTTAGCATAGCCACTGGGGAAAAGGTATCCTGATAGTCAATGCCTTCGCGTTGACTATAACCTTTTGCCACTAGTCTAGCCTTGAATGTCTCCACATTTCCATCTGCACCAATCTTTCTCTTGAAGATCCATTTACACCCAATAGGTACTATACCTTCTGGTGGATCTACCAAGGTCCAGACTTGGTTTGAGTGCATCGAGTCAATTTCTGACTGCATTGCCTCTAGCCATTTCTCGGAGTCGATATCTGATATCGCCTCGTTGTAGGTTTTGGGATCATCACCATGAGCACCATTACCTACGAGGAACATTTCCTCTACTTTCTCTGAAATAATACCTAAGTATCTTTCAGGGGGATGGGAAACTCTTTCCGATCTACGAGGTGGAGGAGGTAGTGTTCTTATTGGCTCAACCTGATTTGGTTCCAATTGGTCCTTAGCTCGTTCTGCTTGTGAGACTTTCTCATCAAGCTTAATCTGCTTTCCAATGCCGCTATCTTGAATAAACTATTTTTCAAGAAAGATGGCATGTCGACTCACAATCACATTGTGGTCTTCTGGAATGTAGAAATAGTATCCTAATGACTCTTTAGGATATCCTATGAATCGAGCTCTAAAGGACCTAAACTCTAACTTGTCCGCTTGTTGTCTTTTGACATGAGCCGGACAACCCCAAATTCTGAGATGACTCAGACTTGGTTTCTTACCATGCCATATCTCATACGGTGTGGTAGGAACGGTTTTAGAGGGAACCCTATTCAGTAGATATAGATTGAAGTTAACAATGAGTGTCCCCAAAGAAAATCAGGGAGGTCTGTGAAGCTCATCATGGATCGAACCATATCCAATAGAGTCCGATTTCTCCATTCTGAAACCTCCGTTGAGTTGAGGTGTTCCTGGTGGAGTCCATTGAGAGACTATGCCATTTTTCCTTGAGATAGTCTAGGAATTCCCGGCTAAGGTATTCACCTCCTCGATCTGATCGAAGAACCTTAATGGGTTTTCCAGTTTGTTTTTCTACTTCATGTCTGAATTCTTTGAACTTTTCAAAAGCTTCAGACTTGTGTCTCATAAGATACACATACCCATACCTAGACAGATCATCGGTAAAGGTAATGAAGTAGACAAAATTGCCTCTAGCCGGCACATCAAATGGGCCGCACACATCAGTATGTACTAGGGCAAGGAGATCTGTGGCCCTCTCCCCATGTCCAACAAAAGGGAGTTTAGTCATTTTGCCTTGAAGACAAGATTCACAAGTTGGATATGACTCGAAAGTCAATGGACTCAATAGCCCATTTTTTCTCCAATTTGTTGATCCTATCTTCTGCTATATGACCTAATCTCAGGTGCCATAGATATCTGTCATTTGGACTATCCCTAGGTCGTTTGGCATTCACGTTTTGCTCGATAGTTAGAACAGGTACATCAATATGTAGCTGATAAAGACCATTAATAAGGAAACCATTTGCAATTTTATTTCTTTCATAAAGAATGTTACAATGGTCCTTAAAGAAGGTAATCACATAGCCTTCTTGTGCTAAGCATGAAACAGAAATCAAATTCCTGCTAGCTGCAGGCACATAATAACAGTCTTTCAAAACTAAGTCTAAACCAGATGGTAATCGAAGAGGGTATGTTCCCACGGCTACTGCAGCAACTCTTGCTCCATTACCGATGCGTAGGATCATGTCTCCATCCCTCAGCCTCCTGCTATCCTCAAGACCCTGCATGGAAGTGCACAGATGAGCACTAGAACCAGAGTCAAGCACCCAACTGGATGCAGAAGAAACCGTAAGGTTAGACTCAATAACGAGCATACCTCCAGAAGGACCTTCCTTCTTGTTCTTCAGGGTGGCCAGGTAAGTAGGGCAGTTCCGCTTCCAATGGCCGTCGCTGTTGCAATGGAAAACACTTTCCTTTGACATCGGCCTTTCTTCTTCGGCTCTGCCTTCTTCTTCTTTGATCCTTCCACCTTTTGCTTTTTCACAGACTTCTTTTTCTTTCCATAAGACTTTCTTTTGGAAGAAGTCCGTTCCATAGCAAGAACTGAGCCTTTAGAACCTTTCATAGAAAGCTCAGCGGTAACCAGCATATTCATTAATTCGGCCAAGGAATTTTGAAGTTTATGCATGTGGTAATTCATGATGAATTGCCCATATGCATCAGTCAAGGATTGCAGAATAATATCATTCTGCAGGTCCAAGTCTAACTTCACACCGAGCTTCTCAAGCTCTTCCATGTCCTTGATCATTGTCAGACAGTGATCTTGGACTGACTGCCCATCACGCATCTTAGCCTTAAAAAGTCATTTCGTGACTTGATATTTGGCTGCGCGACTCTGTTCACCAAACATCTCCTGCAGGTGAGCCAACATTTGGCGAGCAGTCTCGATATCCTTCATGTTGGCGCTGGAGCTCATCAGACATCGAGCCCAACATGTAATATCTGGCCTTATTATCTTCATCTATCCATTTTTTCAGAGACGCTCTCTGTTCAACAGATGGATGGACTGGTAAGGTGGGAGGGTCCTGCTCCAGTACATGGGTTAACTTCTGAAAACCCAAAACTATTTTGTAGTTCCTGAGCCAATCTTTATAATTGGGTCCAGTCAGTCTATGTGTGTCCAGGATACGTGCCAATGGGTTGGACGCAGACATTTTTCTGTAGAGAGTCAAAGATTCTAGTTAGATACTGTAATTTTGACTTGACCAATTTGTTTAGGGATTTTATTTTTAAACAAATTAGCTCCCACTATTTTCTCGGATCCCTACACTCCCTCTGTAGAGATGCAAAAATCTCCACGATTAATGATTTCTAGTGGGTGGTGCGGTCTCACCAACTGACTCATCACCTCACCTAACAGTTATTGGTGATGGGTTAGCCAATGAGTGAACAACTCTTGTTCAATGATTCTCTAATCATGGTGCACCCAAACTTGGTCTCTAATTCATGAATCTCACCGTATCCGGAATATTGATCCACTCCTTAGTTAAGTCAGACCCACCATTTGCATAGACTGGGTTCCTAATTGAGTCTCTCACCGTATCCGAAATATTGAGCCCAACTCATCCTCCAGCCCATAGCATCCAATGCCTAATAGACATGGTTGCATCTTTTCCGGTGCAACTGAGCCACTGTATCCAACCGAGAACAATCAACCCCGGGAAGGGCCCGCACATCTACAATGGTGGAAGACCTCAGACTTAATCTTTTCTTAGGGAGAATTGATTCAGGTCTCATTAAACTAGACTTGGCATAGTCATAACAATTATGACTAACCTAGTGGCATGGGTTAGCTCGGATTATTGACCACCTCAGATCAGAACTGTGTCAACAGATATGGCCAGGTAAGTGAGATCGGTGGAAGGAATATGCCATTAACTCGTACAAGAACGCATTCAGGTCGAGTAGCTTCCAATTAAAAATCAGTCGGTCGTATGTGCCAAACTTACCTTAGACACCAAATTATTGAGCCAGAACCAATTGGGTTAGCCTACAATCCAGACTCTAACCTCTGAGCCTAATTAGGTCTTGCTTGATCGTGACTCGATCTTGACCCAGACTTAATCCTATTAGGCTGGTCAATTTAAGCATTGTTGATCCCATCTAACCAACTCTTGATTCGGTTTGATCAACCGCTTAGACCTAATTGAGCTACCCAAGCCCGAACCCAGTATTATGAATATGTCTTAGATCTAAAATTCTCAATTTTAGACCTAATTAATATTCCATAAACTTAATTCTTAATTAAGTAGGGTTCATAAACAAAATATGCACAATAAATCCTAGGGTTTCAGGATCTAGGGTTTTGCAGAAAGTAAGTTTTGGGATTTCTGATTAAGGACGAACACGCAGCACCCCTACACATCATAAGAACACCCCATCGAATGGGAAGAGAGGGCCTTTAAACCCTTCTTCGTTCTTATGATCGGACGGCCAAGAGGAACGCCTTAATCAGGAACATTCAATACTACAAAATAGTTATCAGATCTATATCATATATCTCATATACAAATTAGATCTAATCATGGCATATTTTGCATACATCTCATGTATCGAATCATGCATATTTTTAGATCTAAATTATCTCATAATAATCTAAAAAATTAGATTTAAATTGATCTAATCAAAATAAATTCTAATCTAGACAATTATGTAGAACTATTCTACAACTAGTCTAGACATGCATCAATCATATCTCATATGATATTTAAAATTAAATAATTTTATTTACTATTTTTTAGATGTTATTATAATACTTATAATATCAAGAAAATAGTAAATAAAAGATCTAAAATATGATTTAATCAGATTAAATCAAAAACATGCAAGACTATTCTATAGAACTATTCTATTCTAGAACTAGTCATGCATATCTTCTAATCTTAGATCCAAATCATTTAATTTTAATTTTTTCTAATTTTAGATCTGATCACATCTCATGTGACATCTAAAATCAATTATTTTCTAATTAAAATAAATTTAAAATCAGATCTAAACATTTTTAGAACCATGGCTCTGATACCAGTTGAAGGAAAATCCTGATTTTTCGGTCCAGGTTCGTTCAGATCTGATCAGATCAAGAGATATATTTCAAAATTTTTTTTTTGATCTATATTAGATCTACGATATTTTAGATCTAATTAAATTATTTTAATAAATAAAATAAAAAAAGAATAAATTAAATCAAATTTAATTTACCTGATTTGGGTAATCCAATTACCCATTGATGATCCTGTATGCAGCGGAAGGTTCTGGATCTAGCCACGCAAGCGCCTGGCCTCTACCGGTATCCACTCAGGTTGGATCTGGAGATCCTCTTCTTCTCTATCACGTCTCCAAAAATCAGATCTGGATCTGATCTGGAGGATCTTCAAAACTTCTTTTGAAGATCAGCAGTCGTCCTTTGCAGCAGTGCAGCCTTCTTGCTTTTGATCGCCTTTCTTTGATCTGGAATCGCACCAACCAAGCTCCAAAACTACTTTTGGACGTGGAGAGGAGAGGGAGAAGAAGCTTTGGCATGGAGGAGGAGAGGAGAAAAGGCCTTTGGGCATATGGAAACTCTTAGCCTCTTTGAGTTGGGTACAGGGTCTTATTTATAGACTAACTGTGATCCAACTCCTCTTCTTCCCAACCAATCACAACCCTTTGTGAAATCAGATCTAAATCTGATTGGTGGAAATAGAGTCCCCTGGATTCCTCCTTAGAGGGCGCCTAAGACCAGTCAAAGTTGGTTCTTAGAAGAACTCTAATTGGAATCCAAAAGGGAGGTGGAGTCCTTGTCCAACAAGGACTCCAGGGTGCCTCCAACTTGGGCACACGCCTAGGGTGGCGTGCACCTCTCCTTGCCTAGGTTCTGGCAGGGGGACAGGCCCCCACCAGCTCTCCAATAGGTGCATGACATGTGGTCAAAAGTCAAAGTGTCAATGGTCAACGTTTGACCAGTCAAAGGTAGACTTTTGACCAAAGTCAAAGAACAAGAAATGGCAGGTGACCAAAAATGGCAGGTAATGTCTTACAAAATAAGACAACCTTTTCTGACTTGGACAACCTCCAGTCAGACCATATGAAGGCCTCTGATTGAGCACAAACTCCTTTGGCTCAGACAGGACAACTTATTTATGATAGTAAAAGAAGAACGTTAGGTTCAATCGAGTGCTAGCACGATTTCCTTGAACCTAATTGAATCTCATTCAGATCAATTGAACTAGATCAGTTCAATTGATGATCACCAGATTCAAACCCTTGTTTGTGTGACCCAGTTAGGTTCAGTTCTATATGGTAATGGGATATGTCATGATCTCTATCATCGACATCATCGAAACTCCTTTCGATGGATCAGAACTCTTCTGATTCGAACAGCTAGAATGATCGATCATCTAAATCATTCTAATTGCTCCCAAAATCCACCAGTGACACCTAGCAGTATATGGTGGCAACCCATCAGAGCTGAATGCGAACCTCTTGGTGCAGCTACCTGTGTGATTAAGTTCTTCTATCTTGAGCCCCGATCAGATTAGGGTTAAGGTGAACTCGTCAAACCCTAGTCTCTGTCATATGATGTAATCATTCGATTCGAGTCCAATGTGAAAATCTAAATAGAAACTCTTTCTATTATTTCACTCTACCATGGCCATGGATTTCTGGACTTGATTCTCATGATCATCATAGGGCTGCTCCTCTACCACCGAGGTAGATAGATTCCATCTTGATGCCATCCAGTTCCTACAATGAACATGCTATAGCCAACATACACCTCAGGGTTCCATATGGCTAGGAGACCGAGTAATGGTGTAGTCAAACTATAACACCCTCAAGGTGAACTGCCGATGCACCTCAGGTCAAAGAACCAGACACACTACTGCAGCATCGAGTCAGTCATTGACGAGAAGGTAGACTCCCTAATGACTACTCGAGGTGGTCACGCTCAGTGCCCTCGTTCTCTAACGAGTACCTGTACTCTCGCTCCGGTGTCTCCACACCGTAGACTCAAGACTCATCTACTAAAGAGAAGCGATTGTACACCAACCTTCCGGATCAATCACCATCCTCGTGATGATCCTATGGTCGGGAGCATTTTATGAGTTAACAATGATTATTCATGTCTTAAATTTTCAACTCTTGAAAATATGAATTATCATTACCATTAACTCAAAGGATGTATCACAGACACTAAATACACATATGTGATAGAAAATAATCCATTTTATTGATATTAGTTAAAATTATAATTTTGCCCCTAGAAGTGTATTACAAGTGTCAGTCAATTCTGGCTTCTAGGGCACATATATCTAACAATTTACTCCAAAGAAGGATGGAACATGGAGGATGTGCATTGATAGTCATGCCATTAACAACATCACCATTAAGTATCATTTTTTTATTCCTAAGTTAGTTGACATGCTAGATATGATGGCCGAAGCCACTATTTTCTCTAAGATTGATCTCAAGAGTGGTTACCATCAAGTAAGGATTAGATCGAGAGATGAGTGAAAAACTGCTTTTAAAATGAAAGATGGTTTGTATGAGTGGATGGTGATGTCATTTGGGTTATCTAATGCCACTAGTACTTTCATGAGATTGATGACCCAAGTACTATGATCATCTATAGGAGTGTTTGTAGTCGTGTACTTTGATGACATTTTGATATGTAGTCGAACTAGGGAGGACCATCTAGATCATCTTCAAAAATTCTACCAAGTCCTTAGAATAGAAAGTCTGTATGCCAATTCTAAGAAATATATTTTCATGATGGATCGTGTCAACTTCTTCGATTTTATTGTTACCCCCGATGGTGTATCTGCCGACCCTAAAAAGATCAAAGCAATAGTTGAGTGGCCGATACCCAAGAGTGTGCATGACATGTGAAGTTTTTATGGATTAACAATATTTTATCATAGGTTCATAAAAGGGTTTAGCACCATAGCCGCTCCCATCACTAACTGTATTAGAAAGGAAGATTTTGAATGGACTAAAGCAACCAATAGAGCCTTCCTAAACATTAAAGACAAAATGACCCACGCCCCAGTCCTATGTTTACCTGATTTTTCCAAGGCTTTTAAAGTAGCATGCGATGCATTAGGAGTTGGAATTGGTGCTGTCTTTAGTCAAGAAGGTCATCAAATAGCATATTTTACTGAGAAACTTAACGATTCTAAACTAAAGTATTCTACCTATGATAAGAAGTTTTATGCGATAGTCCAAGCTCTAAGATACTGGAGACGTTACCTACTACCATAAGAATTTATTTTATACTCAGATCATGAAGCCCTCCGATTTCTGAATTTTCAAAAGAAACTGAATCATAGACATGGTAGGTGGGTCAAGTTTTTGCAAGCCTATACTTTTGTTTTGAAACACCATGCGGATGTAGAGAATCACGCTGCTAATGCCCAAAGTCATCGTCATACTTTGTTGTCCACCATTAGTGTAGAGGTTGGTTTTGATAAGATTAAACAAGATTATGAGGAGTGTCCAGATTTTGGCAGCATACTTACCATTTTATGAAAAGGACCATCTAGAGAATACAGTGAATATATCCTTCAGGATAGTTACTCATTTAGAGGAGCTAGGCAGTGTGTTCCTCGTACGTATTTAAGAGATTTTCTAGTTTGGAAAGTACATGCTGGATGATTAGCTGGATATTTTGATAGAAATAAAATCATAGAGTTGGTAGAAGTTTAGTTCTTTTAGCCAATCCTAAAAAGAGATGTCACTCGAATTATTGCCCAGTGTAGAACGTGTGCCATGGCCAAGCAAAGAAAATAGAACATAGGCCTATACACACCCTTACCTATACCAGACTGTCCTTGGCAAGACGTTAGCATGGATTTTGTTCTAGGCTTATCAAAGACAATTAGGAAGCATGATTCAATTCTAGTGGTTGTAGATAGGTTTTAAAAAATGGCACATTTTTTGCCCTATTGCCAAACATCGGATGCTTCAAAAGTTGCAAGAATATAATTTGATGAGATTGTTAAATTGCATGGATTACCCAAAACCATTGTCTGATAGGGATGTTAGATTCATAAGCTACTTTTGGAAAATACTATGGCACCTTTTAGGCACAAAATTAAAATTTTCTTCTACTTTTCACCCATAAATAGATGGTCAGACTGAAGTGGTCAATAGGAGTCTTGGAAATTTATTACATTTGATTGAGGAACATATGAGTAACTGGGATCTTTTATTGTCCTGAGCTAAATTTGCATATGATAGCTCTGTTAATAGGTCCATTGGCATGAGTCCTTTTGAAGTAGTTCATGGATATCAACTTAGAAAACCAATAGATCTTATCCCACTACCCACGTATGCTAGAATTTTTGAATCTATAGAGTCATTTGCATAGCATGTCAAGAGTTTACATAAAGAGATCAGTAAAAAAATTAGTATTAGTAATAAAGTTTATAAACAGAATGCAGATTCTCATCAACGTACCCAAGAGTTTGCAGAAGGAGACTATGTGATGGTTTGAATGAGGCCTGAATGATTCCCACTAGGAACCACCAAGAAGTTACATGCTCGAGGAGCAGGTCCATTTAAAATTTTAAAGAAGATCGGACTAAATGCATATGTTGTGGACTTACCTTCTGATTTTGGGATTAGCTCTACTTTTAACATTGTAGATCTCGTCGCTTATAAAGAGCCAACTTGGATACCTAGTGAGCCATTTGAGCCTGAACCAACCTTTGAGAGAGAGCCTATTCCTGAATGTCCAATAGCCAAAATGTCAAAGCATGATCATATTGAGAGAATTTTGGATGAACAGATCATCTCCACCCGAAGTCGAGGCTATCAGTGGTACTTAGTTAGATGGTGAGGTCGATCAGGGTTCGGGGATACCTGGATCGCTCAAGAAGAGCTGCAGCATATTGATCCCAATTTGCTTAAGCATCACCAGAGCAGAATCGACCCCCACTTGACAAGGTTGTGTTCTCCACATCTCGACAGAATTGGTGTGGACACCAGAGCCACCAGAAGTTGGCAATATAATTTAGATTCAATTTGGATTGAAGAAGCCATATTAGAATAAGTCTAATTTAGTTATTTTGTTCTAGTCCTTTTGATTTAATCAATTAGTTCTTTAGGTGCATTTAGTTTTGGGTCCATAGGACCATAGTTAGGTTTATTTTGGATTGAGCCTTATTTGGAAAGAGACCATCATAAAGAAGCAAGCTTGGTCAACGTCATCTTTGGAGCCACCACCCTCCACATGCCCAGGGAGGAAATACACACGCCAGCATGTGCCATGTCCAAGGATCCTTATGCCATGTTGTGCCAGGTATCAAGCATCCACATGGAGTTCCTTTTCTTTCCTAGGATTTCTTAAGAGTTCTTGATTTCTTACTTATTTTGTTAAAAAGATAATTTCTTTCCTATGGTTCCATAAAAGATAGATATGATATATTATTGTATTTGGAAATCATACATAATGTTTTACTTTTTTGTTGGAAGGGTTGATTTTTTTCTTATAAGAAAAATAGAATTCCTAAAGAAATAGGACCACTAAAGTCCAATATAAAATCATGTATCTTTCATGAATGAATGAATGACTTTATAATTCTCATAAATACTTATGTTGGTCGCTCCGAGAGGGAGAGGGTGTGAGATCCAAAGTTATCCCACGAGGGAAGGGTGTGAGGCCCACCTTTTTCTATCTCTTTAACCTTCATTTTTTTGAGATTCAGTGTTCCTACGATCTGATTCATCTTCACCATCTACTTACGTAAGCCTATTCCACCAAAAGAAAATCTATCTCCGCCAAGATTTTTATCTATCATGCTGAGAGAGAAAGAGAGATCTATTATTCTACAGATCAAATGTTTACAAAGACCTTTGTTCCTTCTCAACTGATCATTGAATTTTACTTATTTTTTTTAGATTCGATATCGGTAAAGATCTAGTTCTTTATCGATAGATTTGCTTGGTTAAAAGATTAAGAGCTCTAATCAGGATAGTTTCTTAACTACCATGATCCGGATTCTTCTTATCTTTTTTTTTGGATTTTCTTGTGGGCTTAATTTCTTACTATCCTTCATTCCATTTATATTTTTCTTTTTATAATTATTCATGAACATGTTTAATTTCTACTATCTATCTATTTATTTTATTATTGCTAGTTATTTACTGATTTCTAAAATGACATTCATCAGCATCATTTAGATTGATTGTGCTTCGGTCCCGTATCAATTAGTCATGCCGCTTGAGCAGAGTATAGGCAACTATACTCTCTGTCCTGAAAATAATGTGCCATGGTCGGACATAATTTATTGTTAATGAATGGATGAAAGCTTGGTCTTTTCTTTTTTTTTTTTTTAGGCTATCCTGCATCATCTCTTCTTGTCTTCTCTCTAGAGTTGCTGCCCTAGGGTTCTTGAAGAAGTCCTAGAGAAGGGGGCGTCTTCCTCAAGCCCAAGGAGGGAGGTGCCCCATCACAAATCTAGGTAGAGGATCGATGGTTTGCTGCCCATAAAGAATGTCACAAATTTCTTCAGGTCTGTGCTGAAGATCAGGGGCTTCCACAATATGGTATTGATTCTTATGATGTCAAGGATGATTGACGTTCGAGCAATATCCTGGGTCTACAATTTGGTATCAAGGCTAGATGATGCCTAAAATGTTGTGGATGGTAATACGTTCTCGATCAGTCACCATCCTTGTGATGATCCTATGGTCGAAAGTAATTTATGAGTTAATTATGAAAATTCATGTCTTAAATTTTTAACTCTTTGAAAATATGAATTGTCATTACCTTTAACTCAAAGGATGTATCACATACACTTAAAATACACACTATGATAGAAAATAATTATTTTATTAATTTATAATCAAAATTATAAAATTATCCTTAGAAGTGTATTATAAGTGTTAGCCAATCTAGCTTCTAGGGCACACATCCAACACAAAATAGGGTTTAAAGGCCCTCTCCTTCTATTCGATGGGGTGTTCTTATGATGTGTAGGGATGCTGTGTGTTCGTCCTTAATAAAAAATTAAAAATTATTTTTTTATAAAATCCTCGATCCTGAAACCCTAGATTTTTGTTACATATTTTGTTCATAAACCTAAAAATTAATTAAAAATTAAGATTTTAAAATTAATTAGATCTAAAAATTATGAATTTTTGGATCTAAGATATATTCATAAAATTAGGTTCGAGCTTGAGTAGCTCAATTATGTCTAGCGGTTGATCAAACCGAATCAGGAGTTAGTTAGATGGGATCAAAGAAAGCTTAGATTTGACCAGCCTAATAAGATTATGTCTAGATCAAGATCGAATCACATTAAGATGTGACTCGATCAAGTCAAGACCTAATTTGTCTCCATGGTTCGAGCCTGGACTGTAGGCTAACCTAATTTATTCTGATTTGATAATTTGGTGTCCAAGATAAGTCTGGCAGATACGACCGATTGGTTTCTAATTGGGGGTTACTCAATTTGAATGTATTCTTATCAAGTTAATACAATATCCCTTCCATCGGTATCACTTACCTGACCATTTGTGTCGACCTCATTTTGATCTGAGGTGGCTAACAATTCAAGCCAACCCATGCCACTAGATTAGTCATAACTGTTATAACTAAGTCAAGTCAAGTTTAAAGATACCTAAATTAAATCTTCTTAAGAAAATATTAAGTCTAAGGTCTTCCACCATTAAGTCTAAGGTCTTCCACCATTATAGATGTGCGAGTCTTTCCCAAGGTTGATCTTTCTTGGTTGGATACAGTAGTTCAGTTGTACCAGAAAGATGCAACCATGTCTATTAGGCATTGGATGCTATAGGTTGGAGGATGGATTGGGCTCAATATTTTGGATACAATAAGGGACCTAATCAGGAATCTAATTCATGCAAATGATGGGTCTAACTAAACTAAGGAGTAGATCAATATTTTGGACATGGTGAGATTCATGAATTAGAGATCAGCTTTGGGTGCACCATAATTAGAGAATCATTGGATAAGAGTTGTCCACTCATCAGTTGACCAATCACCAATAACTGTTAGATGACGTGGTGAGCGAGTTGGTGCGACCACACCATCCACAAGAAATCAATAATCATGAAGATTTTTACATCTCTACCAAGGGAGTATAGGGATCCGAGTAAATGGTGGGAGCCTAATTTGTTTAAAAATGAAACTCCTAAATAAATTGATCAAGTCTAATTACAAAATCTAAATAGAAACTTTGACTTTATATAGGAAGATGTCTGCATCCAATCCACTAGCCCATATCTTGGACACCCATAGACCGACCAGATCCAACTACAAGGATTGACTCTGAAATTTCAAAATTATTTTGGATTTTAAAAAATTGACTCATGTGTTGGAATAGGATCCTCCTACCTTACCAGCCCGTCCATCAGCTAATCAAAGAGCATCTATCGAGAAATGGATGCATGAAGATAACGAAGCCAGGTATTACAAGTTGGGCTCGATATCTGATGAGCTTCAGTGCCAACATGAAGATATTAAGACTAGCCACCAAATATTGGCTCACCTGCAAGAGTTATTTGGTGAATAGTGTCATGCAACCAAATATCAAGTTACTAAAAGACTATTTAAGGCTCAGATGTGTAATGGGCAGTTGGTCCAAGATCATTATCTGATGATGATCAAGAACATAGAAGAGCTTGAGAAGCTCGATGTTAAATTAGATAAGGATCTGCAAATTGATATAATTCTATAGTCCTTGACTGATGCATATGGGCAGTTCATCATTTACTACCATATGCATAAACTTCAGAATACGTTGGTTGAACTCATGAACATGTTGGACACTGCCAAGCTTTCTATGAAAGATTCTAAAGGCTCATTACTTATTGTGAAGTGGACTTCTTCCAAAAGAAAGTCTTTTGGAAAAAAGAAGAAGTCTGTGAAGAAGCAGAAGATCGATGGTAAGAAGAAGAAGAAGGCAGAGCCGAATAAGAAGGCCAACAAGAAAAAATTTTTTCATTGCAATACTGATGGCCATTGAAAGTGAAACTGCCCTTTGTACCTGGCTAGACTGAAGAACAAGAAGAAAGTAGGTTCTTTTGGAGGTATGCTCGTTATAGAATCTAATCTTATGGTTTCTTCTGCATCTAGTCGGGTGCTTGACTTTGGTTCTAGTGCTCACTTATGCACTTCTATGCAGGGTCTTAAGGATAGCCGAAGGTTGAGAGTAAAAGTTGCTGTTATAGTCGTGAAAATCTATCCTCTACGATTACCATCAGAGTTAGATTTAGTTCTTAGAAATAATTTTTATGTGCCTGTAGCAAGCAAGAATTTGATTTCTATTTCATGTTTAGCACAAGAAGGCTATGTAATTATTTTTCTTAAGGACCATTGTAATATTCTTTATGAAAGAAATAAAATTGCAAGTGGTTTTCTTATAAATGGTCTCTATCAGTTACATATTGATGTTTCTATTTTTAATATCGAGCAAAACGTGAATGCCATAGGATCAAAATGACCTAAGGATAGTCTAAATGATAAGCATCTTTGGCACCTTAGGCTAGATCATATAGCTAAAGACAGGATTGACAAATTGAAGAAATTCGGGCTTTGAGTCTATTGACTTTTGAGTCATATTCGATTTATGAATCATGCCATCACGGCAAAATAACCATGCTTCCTTTTGTAGGACACGAGGAAAGGGCCACAGACTTGCTTGCCCTAGTGCATACTGATGTATGCAGCCCATTTGATGTATCGGCTAAGATCAATTATGTCTACTTCATCATCTTTATCGATGATTTATCTTTGTATGGGTATGTGTATTTGATGCGACACAAGTCTGAAGCTTTTGAAAAGTTTAAGAAATTCAAACTCGTCATAGAAAAGCAAATAAAAAATCCATTAAGTTTCTTCAATCAGATCGAGTAGGCAAATACCTTAGCCAGAAATTCCTAAACTATCTTAAAAATAATGGCATAGTCTCTCAATGGACTCCTCCTAAAATGCCTCAACTCAATGGGGTTCCAAAATGAAAAAATCCATCCCTATTAGATATGGTTCGATCCATGATGAGTTTCATGGATCTTTCTTAGTTTCTTTGGGGACATAGTCTGATAACTGCTATATATTTACTGAATAGGATTTTCTCTATGACTGTTTCTACCACACCGTATGAGATATGGCATGATAAAAAATCAAGTTTGAGTCATCTCAGAATTTGGGGTTGTCCGGCCCATGTTAAGAGACAATAGGTGGATAAATTAGAGTCTAGATCCTTTAGAGCTCGATTTATTGGATATCCTAAAGAGTCATTAGGATATTATTTCTATCTTCTGAAAGATCATAATGTGATTGTGAGTCGACATGCCATCTTTCTTAAAAACTAATTTATTCAAGATGGTGGCATCGAAAGACTTATTAGACTCGAGGAGAAAGTCTTCGATGAAAAATGAGCTAAGAAACCTATGGAACCCAATCAGATTGAGCCAACACAAATAATACCTCATCCACCTCATAGATCAAGTAGAATTTTTCGTCCTCCTAAAAAGTACTTAGGTACTATATCAGAAGATGTAGAGAAAATGTTCCTCATAGGAAATGGGGTTCGTGTTGATGATCCCAAATCTTATAATGAGGCGATATCAGATATTAACTCCGAGAAATGGTTAGAGGTAATAAGGTCAAAGATTGACTTAATGCGTTCAAACCAAGTTTGGACCTTGGTAGATCCACCTGAAGGTATAGTACCTATTGGGTGTAAATGGATCTTCAAGAGAAAGATAGGTGTTGATAGGAATGTAGAGACATTCAAAGCAAGGCTCATAGCGAAAGGGTATAGTCAGCACAAACGCATTCACTATCAGGATACTTTTTTGCCAGTACCATGCTAAAATTCATCCACACATTGCTTGCTATTGCAGCCTATTTTGATCATGAAATATGGTAGATGGACGCAAAAACAATATTCTTAAATGAATATCTTGAGAAAGATATCTATGTGGGACAACCACTAGATTTCACATCCAGTGATAACGATCACAAGGTATGCAAGCTGCAAAGATCCATATATAAACTTAAGCAAGTATCTCGGAGCTGGAATGCTTATTTCAATGATGTAATCAAATCATTTAGATTCATCAAGAATGAGAAGTGCTAGATTTTCAAAAAGATCAGTTGGAGCACTGTTGTCTTTCTTGTACTGTACGTGAATGACATCCTTCTAATTGGGAATGATATTCCTATATTGACTACAGTCAAAATGTGGTTATCTAAGGAGTTCTCTATGAAAGATTTTGGAGAGGCATTCTTTATTCTAAAAATTAAAGTCTATATAGATAGATTGAATAGGATGCTTGGTCTCTTATACAAAATGTACATAGAGGAGGTGCTGAAAAGGTTTAGCATGGAAAACTCCAAGAGGGGTTTAGTACCCTTCATACATGATATTCATCTCTCCAAGAAGATGTGTCCTGGCATACCTGAGAAGATTGAATGCATGAGCAAGATCTCTTATGCTTCAGCAATAGGGAGCTTAATGTATGCCATGCTATGTACATGACCTGATATTGTCCATGCTATGAGTGTCACGAGTAGGTATTAGTCAAATCCAGGCGAAGAGCACTGGACTTCTGTGAAATGTATCATTAAGTACATGAGAAGGACTAAGGATATGTTTTTAATCTTTGGTGGAGAACTCCACATCTAAGGGTATACAGACTCGAATTTTATGTCTGATATAGATGATCGAAAGTTGACATCTGAAAGTCTATTTTTTTGTAATGGTGGAGCTGTTAGTTGGAAGAGTTCAAAGTAGATGGTGAAAGCAAACTCCACCTTAGAAGTAGAGTACATCGCTGCATCGAAGGCTGCTAAGGAGACATTCTGGTACAAGAAGTTTACTGCAGAGCTTGGAGTGATGCCATCAGATGTCGTTCGTCTGTACTGTGACAACAATGGTGCCATAGTCCTAGCTAAGGAGCCGAGGTCTTACCAAAAATTCAAGCACATCGAGCGGCTTTACCACCTCATCCGCTATTACCTCAAGGAGTACGTCATGGTTAAGAGAGCCGACATTGTAGAAAATGCAGCTAATCCATTGATAAAGCCATTGAGCCAACAGAAGATCGAAGCCCACCTTGAGAAGATGGGATTTAGATTTGTAGCCAATTGATTTTAGGTCAAGTGGGAGTTTGTTAGATGTGTGCCCTACAAGGCAGATTGGCTAAACACTTGTAATACACTTCTAAGAGTAATTTTATAATTTTAATTATAAATTAATAAATAGATTATTTTCTATTATAGTATATATTTAAAGTATCTATGATACATCCTTTGAGTTAATGGTAACGATAATTTATATTTTCAAGAGTTGAAAATTTAAGACATGAATTTTCATAATTAACTCATAAACTGCTCCCGACCATAGGATCATCATGAGGATGGTGATCGATCCAGAAGGTTGGTATATGATTGCTTTCTTAGGATAGATTTATATTGAGTCTATGGTGTGGAGACACCTGAGCGAGAGTATAGATACTCGTTAGAGAATGAGGGCATTGAGCGTGACTATCTAGAGCAATCATAAGGAAGTCTACCTTCTCATCAATAACTGACTCGATGCTACTGTGCTGTGTATGGTTCTTTAACCTGAGGTGCATCGATAGTTCACCTTGAGGGTGTTACAGTTTGACTACACCATAACTTGATCTCCTAGCCATTCGAAATCCTGAGGTGTATGTTGGCTATAGCATATTCATTGTAGGAATTGGATTGCACCAATAGGGGATCTATCTACCTCGGTAGATGAGGAGTAGCCCTATGATAATCAAGAGATTGAGTCCATAAGCCCATGGCTATGGCAGTGTGAACATGATAGAAAGAGTTTCTATTAGAGTTTCACATTGGACTCGAATCAATGATTAATTCATCTGATGCATATTGGGTTTGACGAGTTCATCTTAACCCTAATCCCGTCAGAGACTTAAGATAGAAGAATCTAATCACATAGATAGCTGCACCGAGAGGTTCACTTTTGGTACTGATGGATTGCCACCATATACTGCTAGGTGTCACTAATGGATTTTGGGAGTAATTAGAATGATTTAGATGATCGATCATTCTAATTGTATGAATCAAAAAAGTTCTGGTCCATCAAAAGATGTTTCGATGATGTCGACGATAGAGATTGTGCCATGTCTCATTACCATATGTAACTAAACCTAACTTGGTCACACAAATAAAGGTTTGGGTTTGAGTGTCATCAATTGGACTAGCCCATTTCAATTGATTTGGATTAGATCTAATTAGGTTCAAGAAAATCATGCTAGCACATGATGGAGCCTAACATTCTCTTTTTTGTAATCATTTTGGTTCATCTCAATTGAACCAAATTTATTTAGGATCACTCAGAAACTTTATCTTAGTCTGACTAGAGCTCATCTAGATCAAAAAAGGATGATCTTAATTCATTAGATGGATTTAAAACAACACCTGCTAATTTCTATTTTTGGATATAGGTCAACAGTTGACCCTAGACACCTAGACATAGAGCCATGTGTCATGCACCAATAGGAGAGCACTTGGGGCTCTTATCCTCCGCTAAAAGTGGTAAGAGAGAGGGTGCATGCCACCCTAGGCATGCACCCCATACGGATATGGGATGGAGTCCCATTCAGATGGGACTCCAAGGTTTCCTGATAGGTTTAAACACCTAGGCGCCAAAGACTTCTGGGTTTATCCAATATTGGTGCCACCTATGTAGATTTTTGAGGAATTCTCATATGATTGGATCAGATGACATCATTCCACCAATCAGATTTAGATCTAATTGAATGAAGGACTCTGATTGGCCGGGATGATGAGCTACTGCATGGCACAGCATGGTCTATTTAAACAATGTCTGTGCCTAGGATTATAGAGCTTCTTCCTTTTACCATGCTGCAAGGCTACCCTCCTCTATTCCATGCCTTCCTCTGATCCTCTCTCTCTCCTCTCCATGCTTAAAGGAGTTGGGCATGGGTTCAAGTGCAATCCAAGGATGAAAGGTGCCCAAATCAGGAAGAAGGCAGTATTGCTGAATGAGACGACTGCTGTATCTTTAAAAGAAGTTTTGAAGAACTTTAAGATCAGATCTAGATTTGATTTTTGAAGAATTGATTCAAAAGGAGAAGACCTCCAGATCCTGCCTGAGTGGACATCGGTAATGGCTAGGCAAGTGCGTGGCTCCTTCCAGAACCTTAGGAACAATCAGGATCATCATAGGATAATCTGATTATCCAAAGCAAGGTATGAAATTAAATTAAATTTTATTTTATTTTTTTATAATATCAGATCTTTATGATCAAATCTGAGATGTCTTAGATCTGATTAGGATCAAGAAAATTTTTTTGAAATATTTCTTCAAATCCGACCAGATCTAAATGATCCTATGTTGGAAAAATAGGATTTTTCCTTCAAATGAGATATATCATGATCTCCATCATCGACATCATCAAAATATCTTTCGATGGATCAGAACTCTTTTGATTCACTCAATTAGAATTGCTGATCATCAAGATAGTTCTAATTGATCCCAAAATCCACCAGTGACACCTAGCAGTATATGGTGGCAATCCATCAGAATCGAAAAGTGAATCTCTTGGTGTAGCTACCTGTGTGATTGGATTCTTCTATCATGTGCTCTGACGGAATTAGAGTTAGGTGAACTCGTAAAACCCAACACCCATCATATGAATGAATCATTCGATTCGAGTTCGATATAAAACACTAATAAAAACTTCTTTCTACTATTTCACAATACCATGGCCATGGGTTTTAGGACTCGATCTCATGATCATCATAGGACCACTCCTCTACCAAGATTGATAAATCCAATCTAGATCCGATCCAATTCTTATAATGAACATGCTATAGCCAACATACACCTTAGGATTTTGAATGGCTAGGAGACCGAGTTAAGGTGATGCACCTCAAGTCAAAGAACCAGACATATGCTGCAGCTTTGAGCTAGTCATCGACGAGAAGGTGGGCTCTCTTATGATAGCTCGAGATAGTCACGCTTAGTATCCTTATTCTCAATAAGTACCTGTACTCTCGCTCTGGTGTCTCCACACCATATACTCAAGACTATCTATCCTGAGAAAGTGATCATACACCAATCTTTCGGATCAATCACCATCCTCATGATGATTCTATGATTGAAAGCAGTTTATGAATTAATTATGATAACTCGTGCCTTAAATTCTCAATTCTTGAGAATATGTGTTATCGTGCCTATTAACTTAATAAATGTATCACAGACACCTTATACACAATGTGATAGAATAAATAATCCATTAATTTATTTTAAGTCAAAATTATAAAAATGCTCCTAGAAAGTATTTAATAAGTGTCAGCTAATCTAGCTTCTAGGGCACACATCTAATAATTTTCTCCATAGACATCACTCGATCCTTTCCAGAATGGCATTGATTTGTCAAAAAATATTCGATTACCTCTAAGCCCTTTCTTGGGTGAGTCCTCGAATATATCTTCAAAAGAGCCATTTTATTGTTGTCTTTAGGAATCTTTCTAGCTCTTTTATCAAAAATATTTTTTTTAGACTTTTTGTAAGACTAAAGATAAGATTTATTTGGTAGAAGTCTATCTTGATAATAGTGATTATCAAATTTTATTCTTTAAAGTATTCTCTGCATACTCAAAGTATCATCAATTAGTTCAGATCCAATAATCTATGATTTTTGAGATATTATACAACAAGTCTAGTGCTACCAATTCCTTTATTCCTTAAATTTGGTCTAATTCTTTTAGAGAAAAAAGGGGGTAGTCTGCAAATCAACTCTTGATTTGGATCTGAGGATATTCTAACTATACAAATATTGAGATCTATCCTAAGACTAATTCTATATTTTTGTATGATATTTACAATTACAAAATCTAAAGGGTAATCTAGGAAATGGCTTTTATTAGATTTTCTTTTGATAGCATCATGTATCTCATTCTTTTGATAGTCAGTGAGGAGATAATCCCACCAACTCCTCAGTTGTCTCCAAAGAAATGATTCTATCTCTATTGTCTCTTCCGAATCATAAACCTTATAAGGATTTAACATTATTTGATTTTCAGTGAGTTCCTAAAGGTTTTGATTGAACTTAATGGCAGATGTAGTATCATGGATGACTTTCGAGTGCAAATCTGCTTGGACAAGTCTAGGACAATGGAGTTCTAAATTGGGAGTCTGTATCATTAGATTATACCAAAAGGTTTGGTTAATCCTATTGCTAACATTGTTTACAAGGTCATTTAAAACTAAAGTTCTATTACATTCTTCATCAGATTTTTCAGATAAGACTTTATCAGACTTTTTTGAAGAATAACCTTCTTTGTCTATAGAGATATAAGGTTCCCTATAGGGTTCTAGAAGTTTAGAAGGCTTAGAAGGCTTAGATATTTTATAATTTTTTTTAATTTCTATGAACTTTTTCAAAGATAAAGCAGACTTTCTTAATGCTAAAAGACCTAATTTAGCCTTAGAATGCACTATCTTACCTTCATTTTTTCAAATTATTTTATTGCACTCAAACTCTTAAGGTTCTAAAGGAACTGACTCTATGGATAGGACTGACTCTATGGATTGGACTGACTCTATGGACTTAGACCCTAATTTATTTAACTTTTGAAATACATACCTAATAATAGATATTAATCTAGGTACAAAATCTAGCTCATGATGATTTATAGTAGGAGAAGCAGGTTTAAGAAGAATTTCATAGTTTCTTCTGAAGGAAAATCCTGATTTTCTTTACTAGGTTCGTTCAGATCTGATTGGATCAAGAGATATATTTTAAAATTTTTTTCTATGATCCTAATCAGATCTAATCCTTATTATTTTAATAATAAAAATAAAATCTAAATAAATTGAATTAAATTTAATTTACCTTGATGTAGGATAATCCTATTATCCATTGATGATCCTATAAGCAGCAGAAGGTTCTGGAACTAGCCACGCAAGTGCTTGGCCTCTACCGGTATCCACTCAGGCTAGATCTGGAGATCCTTTTCTTCTCTATCACGTCTTCAAAAATCAAATCTAGATCAGATCTGGAGGATCTTCAAAACATCTTTCGAAGATCAGCAGTTGTCCTTTGCAGCAGCGTAGCCTTTTAGCTTTCAGTCGCCTTTCTCTCGTTTGGATTAAACCAACCAAGAACCCAAAACACTTTTGGACGTGGAGAGGAGAGGGAGAAGATGCTTTGGCATGGAGGAGGAGAGGAGAGGAAGCCTTGGGCATGGAAATTTTCAATTCCTTTTCCTATTTTATTTGAGTTGGGCGTAGGGTCTTATTTATAGACTATCTGTGATCCAACTCTTCTTCTTCCCAACCAATCACAACCCTTTATGAAATCAGATCTAAATCTGATTGGTGGGAATAGAGTCCCTTGGATTCCTCCTTAGATGGCACCTAAGACCAGTCAAACGTTGGTTCTTAGGAGAACTCTAATCGAAATCCAAAAAGGAGATGGAGTCCTTGTCCAACAGGGACTCCTGGGCGCCTCCAGCTTGGGCACGCGCCAAGGGTGGCATGCGCCCTCCTCCTTGCCAGGTTCTGGTAGGGGGACAGGCCCCCACCAGCTCTCCAATAGGTGCATGACATGTGGACAGAAGTCAAAGTGTCAATGGTCAACATTTGACCAGTCAAAGGTCAACTTTTGACCAAAGTCAAAGGACGAGAAATGGCAGGTGACCAAAAATGGCAGGTATTGTCTTACAAAATAAGACAACCCTTTTCTGACCTGGACAGGCTCCAGTCAGACCAAGTGAAGGCCTCTGATTGAGCACAAACTCCTTTGGCTCAGTCAGGACAACTATTTATGATAGTAAAAGAAGAACGTTAGGTTCAATCGAGTGCTAGCACGATTTTCTTGAACCTAATTGAATCTCATTCAGATCAATTGAACTAGATCAGTTCAATTGATGATCACCAGATTCAAACCCTTGTTTGTGTGACCCAGTTAGGTTCAGTTCTGTATGGTAATGGGATATGTCATGATCTCTATCATCGACATCATCGAAACTCCTTTCGATGGATCAGAACTCTTCTGATTCGAACAGCTAGAATGATCGATCATCTAAATCATTCTAATTGCTCCCAAAATCCACCAGTGACACCTAGCAGTATATGGTGGCAACCCATCAGAGCTGAATGCGAACCTCTTGGTGCAGCTACCTGTGTGATTAAGTTCTTCTATCTTGAGCCCCGATCAGATTAGGGTTAAGGTGAACTCGTCAAACCCTAGTCTCTGTCATATGATGTAATCATTCGATTCAAGTCCAATGTGAAAACCTAAATAGAAACTCTTTCTATTATTTCACTCTGCCATGGCCATGGGCTTCTGGACTTGATTCTCATGATCATCATAGGGCTGCTCCTCTACCACCGAGGTAGATAGATTCCATCTTGATGCAATCCAGTTCCTACAATGAACATGCTATAGCCAACATACACCTCAGGGTTCCATATGGCTAGGAGACCGAGTTAATGGTGTAGTCAAACTATAACACCCTCAAGGTGAACTGCCGATGCACCTCAGGTCAAAGAACCAGACACACCTACTGCAGCATCGAGTCAGTCATTGACGAGAAGGTAGACTTCCTAATGACTACTCGAGGTGGTCACGCTCAGTGCCCTCGTTCTCTAACGAGTACCTATACTCTCGCTCCGGTGTCTCCACACCATAGACTCAAGACTCATCTACTAAAGAGAAGCGATTGTACACCAACCTTCTGGATCAATCACCATCCTCGTGATGATCCTATGGTCGGGAGCATTTTATGAGTTAATAATGATTATTCATGTCTTAAATTTTCAACTCTTGAAAATATGAATTATCATTACCATTAACTCAAAGGATGTATCACAGACACTAAATACACATATGTGATAGAAAATAACCCATTTTATTGATTTTAGTCAAAATTATAATTTTGCCCCTAGAAGTGTATTACAAGTGTCAGCCAATTCTGGCTTCTAGGGCACATATATCTAACAATCTCCCACTTGTCCTAAAGCCAATTGGCTACAAGTCTAAGTCCCATCTTCTCAAGGTGGGCTTCGATCTTCTGCTGGCCCAACGGCTTTGTAAGTGGGTCTGCCACATTATCTGTGGAGTTCGACTCTCTTGACCTCGACGTAACCCTTCTCGAGGTAATCGCGGATGAGGTGGTATCGCCGCTCAATGTGCTTGGAATTTCTGGTGAGACCTCGGCTCCTTAGCAAGGGCTATGGCGCCATTGTTGTCGCAGTATAGAGGAATGGCATCTGATGGCATTACTCCAATTTCTGCAGCAAACTTCTTGTACCAGAATGCTTCCTTCATGCAGCCTCTGATGCAGCGATATATTCTGCTTCCATGGTGGAATCTGCTATCATGGTTTGCTTGGAAACTCTTCCAGCTGACAGCACCACCATTGCACACAAACAGACTCCCAGATGTCGACTTTCGATCATCTACATCGGACATGAAATCCGAGTCTGTGTATCCCTGGACTTGGAGTTCTCCGTTACCAAAGACCAACATCATATCCTTAGTTCTTCTCAAGTACTTAAGGATACATTTCACAGAAGTCCAGTGTTCTTCACCTGGATTTGACTGATATCTGCTTGTGACACTCACAGCATGGGCTATATCAGGTCGTGTACATAGCATGGCATACATGAGGCTCCCTATTGCAGAAGCATAAGGGATCTTGCTCATGCGTTCTATTTCCTCAGGTGTGCTAGGGCACATCTTCTTGGAAAGATGAATACCATGTCTGAAGGGTATTAATCCCCTCTTAGAGTTTTCCATACTAAACCTCTTTAGTACTTCCTCTATGTACATCTTCTGTGAAAGTCCTAGCATCCTATTCGGTCTATCCCTATAGACCTTAATTCCTAGAATAAAGGATGCTTCACCTAGGTCTTTCATGGAGAATTCCTTGGACAACCATAATTTTGACTGTTGTCAATCATGGGAATATCATTCCCAATAAGGAGGATGTCATCCACGTACAATACGAGGAAGATAACAGCGCTCCCACTGACCTTTTTGAAGACACACGGTTCCTCTTCATTTTTGATGAAACCAAAATATTTTGATCACATCATTGAAATGAGTGTTCCAGCTCCGAGATGCTTGCTTAAGTCCATATATGGACCTTTGCAGCTTGCAAACCTTGTGATCAGTATCACTGGATGTGAAACCTAGCGGCTGTTCCATATAGATATCTTCCTCAAGATATCCATTTCAAGAATGCCGTTTTCACGTCCATTTGCCATATTTCATAATCGAAATAGGCTGCAATGGCAAGCAATGTGCGGATGGATTTTAGCATAGCCACTGGGGAAAAGGTATCCTGATAGTCAATGCCTTCGCGTTGACTATAACCTTTTGCCACTAGTCTAGCCTTGAATGTCTCCACATTCCCATCTGCACCAATCTTTCTCTTGAAGATCCATTTACACCCAATAGGTACTATACCTTCTGGTGGATCTACCAAGGTCCAGACTTGGTTTGAGTGCATCGAGTCAATTTCTGACTGCATTGCCTCTAGCCATTTCTCGGAGTCGATATCTGATATCGCCTCGTTGTAGGTTTTGGGATCATCACCATGAGCACCATTACCTACGAGGAACATTTTCTCTACTTTCCTCTGAAATAATACCTAAGTATCTTTCAGGGGACGGAAAACTCTTTTCCGATCTACGAGGTGGAGGAGGTAGTGTTCTTATTGGCTCAACCTGATTTGGTTCCAATTGGTCCTTAGCTCGTTGTACTTGTGAGACTTTCTCATCAAGCTTAATCTGCTTTCCAATGCCGCTATCTTGAATAAACTATTTTTCAAGAAAGATGGCATGTCGACTCACAATCACATTGTGGTCTTCTGGAATGTAGAAATAGTATCCTAATGACTCTTTAGGATATCCTATGAATCGAGCTCTGAAGGACCTAAACTCTAACTTGTCCGCTTGTTGTCTTTTGACATGAGCCGGACAACCCCAAATTCTGAGATGACTCAGACTTGGTTTCTTACCATGCCATATCTCATACGGTGTGGTAGGAACGGTTTTAGAGGAACCCTATTCAGTAGATAAATTGAAGTTAATAATGAGTGTCCCCAAAGAAAATCAGGGAGGTCTGTGAAGCTCATCATGGATCGGACCATATCCAATAGAGTCCTGATTTCTTCGTTCTGAAATTCCATTGAGTTGAGGTGTTCCTGGTGGAGTCCATTGAGAGACTATGCCATTTTTCCTTGAGATAGTCTAGGAATTTTTGGCTAAGGTATTCACCTCCTCGATCTGATCGAAGAACCTTAATGGATTTTTTAGTTTATTTTTCTACTTCATGTCTGAATTCTTTGAACTTTTCAAAAGCTTCAGACTTGTGTCTCATAAGATACACATACCCATACCTAGACAGATCATCGGTAAAGGTAATGAAGTAGACAAAATTGCCTCTAGCCGGCACATCAAATGGGCCGCACACATCAGTATGTACTAGGGCAAGGAGATCTATGGCCCTCTCCCCATGTCCTACAAAAGGAGAGTTTAGTCATTTTGCCTTGAAGACAAGATTCACAAGTTGGATATGACTCGGAAGTCAATGGACTCAATAGCCCATTTTTCTCCAATTTGTTGATCCTATCTTCTGCTATATGACCTAATCTCAGGTGCCATAGATATCTATCATTTGGACTATCCCTAGGTCGTTTGGCATTCACGTTTTGCTCGATAGTTAGAATAGGTACATCAATATGTAGCTGATAAAGACCATTAATAAGGAAACCATTTGCAATTTTATTTCTTTCATAAAGAATGTTACAATGGTCCTTAAAGAAGGTAATCACATAGCCTTCTAGTGCTAAGCATGAAACAGAAATCAAATTCCTGCTAGCTGCAGGCACATAATAACAGTCTTTCAAAACTAAGTCTAAACCAGATGGTAATCGAAGAGGATATGTTTCCCACCGCCACTGCAGCAACTCTTGCTCCATTACCGATGCGTAGGATCATGTCTCCATCCCTCAGCCTCCTGCTATCCTCAAGACCCTGCATGGAAGTGCACAGATGAGCACTAGAACCAGAGTCAAGCACCCAACTGGATGCAGAAGAAACCATAAGGTTAGACTCAATAACGAGCATACCTCCAGAAGGACCTTCCTTCTTGTTCTTCAGGGTGGCCAGGTAAGTAGGGCAGTTCCGCTTCCAGTGGCCATCGCTGTTGCAATGGAAATACTTTCCTTTGACAGCGGCTTTCATCTTTGGCTCTGCCTTCTTCTTCTTTGCTCCTTCCACCTTCTGCTTTTTCACAGACTTTTTTTCTTTCCATAAGACTTTCTTTTGGAAGAAGTCCGTTCCATAGCAAGAACTGAGCCTTTAGAACCTTTCATAGAAAGCTCAGCGGTGACCAGCATATTCATTAATTTGGCCAAGAAATTTTGAAGTTTATGCATGTGGTAATTCATGATGAATTGCCCATATGCATCAGTCAAGGATTGCAGAATAATATCATTTTGCAGATCCAAGTCTAACTTCACACCGAGCTTCTCAAGCTCTTCCATGTCCTTGATCATCATCAGACAGTGATCTTGGACTGACTACCCATCATGTATCTTAGTCTTAAAAAGTTATTTCATGACTTGATACTGTTAGATATATGTGACCTAGAAGCCAGAATTGGCTGACACTTGTAATATACTTCTTGGGGCAAAATTATAATTTTGACTAATATCAATAAAATGAATTATTTTCTATCACATATGTTTATTTAGTGTCTGTGATACATCCTTTGAGTTAATGGTAATGATAATTCATATTTTCAAGAGTTAAAAATTTAAGACATGAATAATCATTATTAACTCATAAAATACTCCCGACCATAGGATCATCACGAGGATGGTGATTGATCCAGAAGGTTGGTGTACAATCACTTCTCTTTAGTAGATGAGTCTTGAGTCTACGGTGTGGAGACACCGAAGAGAGAGTATAGATACTCGTTAGAGAACGAGGGCACTGAGCATGACCATCTTGAGTAGTCATTAGGGAGTCTACCTTCTCGTCAATGACTGACTCGATGCTGTAGTAGTATGTCTGGTTCATTGATCTGAGATGCATCAATAGTTCACCTTGACGGTGTTATAGTTTGACTATACCATTACTCAGTCTCCGAGCCATATGGAACCCTAAGGTGTATGTTGGCTATAGCATGTTCATTGTAGGAACTGGATAGCATCAAGATGGAATCTATCTACCTCGGTGGTAGAGGAGCAGCCCTATGATGATCATAAGAATCAAGTCTAGAAGTCCATGGCCATAGCAGAGTGAAATAATAGAAAGAGTTTCTATTTAGGTTTTCACATTGGACTTGAATTGAATGATTACATCATATGACAGAGACTAGGGTTTGACGAGTTCACCTTAACCCTAATCTGATCGGGGCTCAAGATAGAAGAACTTAATCACACAGATAGCTACACCAAGAGATTCGCATTCAGCTCTAATGGGTTGCCACCATATACTGCTAGGTGTCACTGGTGGATTTTGGGAGCAATTTGAATGATTTAGATAATCGATCATTCTAGCTGTTCGAATCAGAAGAGTTCTGATCCATCGAAAAGAGTTTCGATGATGTCGATGATAGAGATCATGACATATCCCATTACCATACAGAACTGAACCTAACTGAGACATACAAACAAGGATTTGAATTTGGTGATCATCAATTGAACTGATCCAGTTCAATTGAGCTGAATAAGATTTAATTAGGTTCAAGGAAATTGTGCTAGCACTTGATTGAACCTAACGTTCTTCTTTTACTATCATAAATAGTTGTCCTGACTGAGCCAAAGAAGTTTGTGCTCAATTAGAGGCCTTCACTTTGTTTGACTGGAGCTTGTCCAAGTTAGAAAAGGTTGTCTTATTTTGTAAGATATTATCTGCCATTTTTGGTCACCTGCATTTCTTGTCCTTTGACTTTGGTCAAAAGTTGATCTTTAACTGGTCAAATGTTGACCATTGATACTTTGACTTTTGTCCATGTGTCATGCATCTATTGGAGAGCTGGTGGGGGCCTATCCTCCTGCCAGAACCTGGCAAGGAGGAGGGCGCACGCCACCCTTGGCGTGTGCCCAAGCTGGAGGCGCCCAAGAGTCCCTATTGGATAGGGACTCCATCTCCTTTTTGGATTCCGATTAGAGTTCTCCTAAGATCCAACATTGACTGATCTTAGGTACCCTCTAAGGAGGAATCCAGGGGACACTATTCTTACCAATCAGATTTAGATCTATTTTCATAAATAGTTGTGATTGGTTGGGAAGAAGAGGAGTTGGATCACGCTTAGTCTATAAATAAGACCTTGCACCCAACTCAAAGAATATAATAATTCTCCACGCCCTAAGGCTACTTCTCCTCTCCTCCTCCATGCCAAACCCACCTTCTCCCTCTCCTCTCCACATCCAAAAGGAGTTTGGACCTTGGTTGGTGTGATCCAGATAAGAGAAAGGTGACTGAAAGCTAGAAGGCTGCATTATTGCAAAGGACGACTGCTGATCATCGAAAGGTGTTTTGATGATCCTCCAGATTAGATCCAGATTTGATTTTTAGAGAAGTGATAGAAAAGAAGAGGATCTCTAGATCCAGTCTGAGTGGATACCGATAGAGGCCAGGCACTTGCGTGGCTAGATCCAGAACCTTCTGCTGCTTGCAGGATCATCAACGGGTAATAGGATTATCCACTTCAAGGTAAATTAAATTTGATTTAATTTATCTAATTTTATTTTAATTATTAAAAAAACAAAAATTAGATCTAAAATATCTTAAATTTAATCTAGATCAAAGAGAAAAAATTTTGAAATATATGTCTTGATCTGATCAGATCTGAATGAACCTGGTCTGAAAAATCAGGATTTTTCTTCAACTGGTATCAGAGCCAAGGTTCTAAAAATATTTAGATCTATTTTTAAATTTATTTTAATTAAAAAATATGTGATTTTAGATTTCACATGAGATGTGATCATATCTAAAATAAGATAAAATTAAAATTAAATGATTTGGATCTAAGATTAGAAAATATGCATGACTAGCTCTAAAATAGAATTGTTCTATAGAATAGTCTTGCATATTTTCAATTTAATTTGATTAAATCATATTTTATATCTATTTATTTATTATTTTTTGATATTATAATGGTTATAATAACATCTAAAAAATAGCAAATAAAAATTATTTAATTTTAAACATCATATGAGATATGATTGATACATGTCTAGACTAGTTGTAGAATAGTTCAACATAATTGTCTAGATTAGAATTTATTTTGATTAGATCAATTTAAATCTAATTTTTTAGATTATTATGAGATAATTTAGATATGAAAACATGCATGATTCGATACATGAGATGTATGCAAAATATGCCATGATTAGATCTAATTTGTATATGAGATATATGATATAGATCTAAAACTATTTTGTAGTATTGCATGTTCCTGATTAAGGCGTTCCTCTTGGCCGTCCGGTCATAAGAACGAAGAAGGATTTAAAGGCCCTCTCCTCCAATCTGATGGGGCATTCTTATGACGTGTAGGGATGCTGCATATTCGTCCTTAATCAGAAACCAAAAACTTACTTTCTATAAAATCCTAGATCCTGAAACCCTAGGATTTATTATGCATATTTTATTTATGAACCCTACTTAATTAAGAATTAAGATTATGGAATGTTAATTAGGTCTAAAATTGAGAATTTTAGATCTAAGACATATTCATAATATTGGGTTCGGACTTGGGTAGCTCAATTAGCTCTAAGCGATTGATCAAACCGAATCAAGAGTTGGTTAGATGGGATCAACAATGCTTAAATTGGTCAGCCTAATAGGATTAAGTCTGGGTCAAGATCGAGTCACGATCAAGCAAGACCTAATTAGGCTCAGAGATTAGAGACTGGATTATAGGCTAACCCAATTGGTTCTGACTCAATAATTTGGTGTCTAAGGTAAGTTTGGCACATATGACCGACTAGATTTTAATTGGAAGCTACTCGACCTGAATGCGTTCTTGTACGAGTTAATGGCATATTCCTTCCACCGGTCTCACTTACCTTGCCATATCTGTTGACACAGTTCTGATCTGAGGTGGTCAATAATTGGCGCTAACCCATGCCACTAGGTTAGTCATAATTGTTATGACTATGACAAGTCTAGTTTAATGAGACCTGAATCAATTCTTCCTAAGAAAAGATTAAGTCTGAGGTCTTCTACCATTATAGATGTGCGGGCCCTTCCTGGGGTTGATTGTTCTCGATTGGATACAGTGGTTCAGTTGCACCGAGAAGATGCAACCATGTCTATTAGGCATTGGATGCTATGGGATGGAGGATGAGTTGGGCTCAATATTTTGGATATGGTGAGAGACTCAATTAGGAATCCAGTCTGTGCAAATTATGGATCTGACTTAGCTAAGGAGTCGATCAATATTCCAGATACGGTGAGATTCATGAAATAGAGACCAAGTTTGGGTGCACCATGATTAGAGAATCATTGAACAAGAGTTATTTACTCATTGGCTAACCCATCACCAATAACTGTTAGGTGAGGTGATGAGTCAATTGGTGAGACCGCACCACCCACTAGAAATCATTAATCATGGAGATTTTTGCATCTCTATCGAGGGAGTGTAAGGATCTGAGAAAATAGTGGAAGCTAATTTATTTAAAAATAAAATCTCTAAATAAATTGGTCAAATCATAATTACAGTATCTAACTAGAATCCTTGACTCTCTACAGGAAAATATTTTGTGTCCAACCCATTAGCACGTATCCTGGACACACACAGACTGACCAGACCCAATTATAAAGATTGGCTCAAAAACTACAAAATCATTTTGGATTTCAAAAAGTTAACCCATGTATTAGACCAGGACCCTCCCACCTTACTAACCCGTCCATCCACTGAACAAAGAGCGTCTCTAAAAAAATGGATAGACGAAGATAATAAGGCCAGATATTACATGTTGGGCTCAATGTCTCATGAGCTCCAGCGTTGACATGAAGATATCAGGACTGCTCGCCAAATGTTGGCTCACCTACAGGAGTTGTTTGGTGAACAGAGTCGCGCAGCCAAGTATCAGGTCATGAAATGACTTTTTAAGGCTAAGATGCATGATGGGCAGTTAGTCCAAGATCACTATCTGATGATGATCAAGGACATGGAAGAGCTTGAGAAGCTCGATGTAAAGTTAGACCTAGATGCATATGGAAGAGCTTGAGAAGCTCGATGTATCCACTCAGGCTAGATTTGGACATTCTCTTCTTCTCTATCACATCTCCAAAAATCAAATCTAGATCTGATCTGATGGATCTTCAAAACACCTTTCGAAGATCAGCAATTATCCTTTGCAGCAGTGCAGCCTTCTAGCTTTCAGTCGCCTTTCTCTCATCTGGATTGCACCAACCAAGAACCCAAAAATACTTTTGGATGTGGAGAGGAGAGCGAGAAGATGCCTTGGCATAGAGGAGGAGAGGAGAGGCAGCCTTGGGCGTGGGAATTTTTAATTTCTTTTCCTATTTTATTTGAGTTGGGCGTAGGGTCTTATTTATAGACTATCTGTGATCCAACTCCTCTTCATCCCAACCAATCACAACCCTTTATGAAATCAGATCTAAATCTGATTGGTAGGAATAGAGTCCCTTGGATTCCTCCTTAGATGGCGTCTAAGACCAGTCAAACTTGGTTCTTAGGAGAACTCTAATCGGAATCCAAAAAGGAGATGGAGACCCTATCCAATAGGGACTCCTGGGCCCCTCCAGCTTGGATGCATGCCAAGGGTGGCCTGCGCCCTCCTCCTTGCTAGGTTCTGGTAGGAGGACAGGAGCCCACCAGCTCTCCAATAGGTGCATGACACGTGGATAGAAGTTAAAGTGTTAATGGTCAATATTTGACCAGTCAAAGGTTAACTTTTGACCAAAGTCAAAGGATGAAAAATGATAGGTGATCAAAAATTGTAGGTATTATCTTACAAAATAAGACAACCCTTTTCTAACCCGGACTAGCTCCAGTCAGACCAAGTAAAGGCCTCTGATTGAGCACAAACTCCTTTGACTCAGTAAGGACAACTATTTATGATAGTAAAAGAAGAAAGTTAGGTTCAATCGAGTGCTAGCACGATTTCCTTGAACCTAATTGAATCTCATTCAGATCAATTGAACTAGATTAGTTCAATTGATGATCACCGAATTCAAACCCTTGTTAGTGTGACCCAGTTAGGTTCTGTTCTGTATGGTAATGGGATATGTCATGATCTCTATCATCGACATCATCAAAACTCCTTTCGATGGATCAGAACTCTTCTAATTCAAACAGCTAGAATGATCAATCATCTAAATCATTCTAATTGCTCCCAAAATTCACCAGTGACACCTAGCAGTATATGGTGGCAACCAATCAGAGCTGAACGCGAACCTCTTGGAGTAGCTACCTGTGTGATTAAGTTCTTCTATCTTGAGCCCCGATCAAACTAGGGTTTAGGTGAACTCATCAAACCCTAGTCTCTGTCATATGATGTAATCATTCGATTTAGATCCAATGTCAAAATCTAAATAGAATCTCTTTCTATTATTTCACTCTTTACCATGGCCATGGGCTTCTGGACTTGATTCTCATGATCATCATAGGACTGCTCCTCTACCACTAAGGTAGATAGATTCCATCTTAATGCAATCCAGTTCCTACAATGAACATGATATAGCCAACATACACCTCAAGGTTCTGTATGGCTAGGAGACCGAGTTATGGTGTAGTCAAACTATAACACCCTCAAAATGAACCACCGATGCATCTCAGGATAAAGAACCAGACAACTTTTTTTTTTTTTTTTTTATTTTATTTTTTTTTTTTTTTTTTTTTTTTTTTTATTTTTTTTTTATTTTTTTTTTTTTTTTTTTATTTTTAAATGCAGCATCGAATCAGTCATTGATGAGAAGGTTGACTTCCTAATGACTACTCGAGGTGGTAATGCTCAGTGCCCTCATTCTCTAATGAGTACCTGTACTCTCGCTCCGATGTCTCCATAGCGTAGACTCAAGACTCATCTACTAAAGAGAAGTGATTGTACACCAACCTTTTGTTAGACATATGTGCCCTAGAAGTCAGAATTGGCTGACACTTGTAATACACTTCTAGGGCCAAAATTATAATTTTAACTATAATAAAAAAAATGGGTTATTTTCTATCACATATGTGTATTTAGTGTATGTGATACATCCTTTGAGTTAATGATAATGATAATTCATATTTTCAAGAGTTGAAAATTTAAGACATGAATAATCATTATTAACTCATAAAATGCTCCAGACCATAGGATCATCATGCGGATGGTGATTGATCCGAAAGGTTGGAGTACAATCGCTTCTCTTTAGTAGATGAGTCTTGAGTCTACGGTGTGGAGACACCGAAGCGAGAGTACAGATACTCGTTAGAGAACGAGGGCACTGAGCGTGACCATCTCGAGTAGTCATTAGGGAGTCTACCTACTCATCAATGACTGACTCGATGCTGCAGTAGTGTGTCTGGTTCTTTGACCTGAGATGCATCGACAGTTCACCTTGAGGGTGTTATAGTTTGACTACACCATTACTTGATCTCCTAGCCATATGGAACCTTGAGGTGTATGTTGGCTATGACATGTTCATTGTAGGAACTAGATGGCATCAAGATGGAATCTATCTACCTCGGTGGTAGAGGAGCAGCCCTATGCTGATCATGAGAATCAAGTCCAGAAGTCCATGGCCATGGTAGAGTAAAATAATCAAAAGAGTTTCTATTTAGATTTTCACATCGGACTCGAATCGAATGATTACATCATATGATAGAAACTAGGGTTTGACGAATTCACCTAAACCCTAATCTGATCGGGGCTCAAGATAGAAGAACTTAATCACACAGGTAGCTGCACCAAGAGGTTCACATTCAGCTCTAATGGGCTACCACCATATACTGCTAAGTGTCACTGGTGGATTTTGGAAGCAATTAGAATGATTTAGATGATCGATCATTCTAGTTGTTCGAATCAGAAGAGTTCTGATCCATCGAAAGGTGTTTCGATGATGTCGATGATAGAGATCATGACATGTCCCATTACCATATAGAACTGAACCTAATTGGATCACACAAACAAGGGTTTGAATCTGGTGATCATCAATTGAACTGATCCAGTTCAATTGATCTGAATGAGATTCAATTAGGTTCAAGAAAATCGTGCTAGCACTCGATTGAACCTAACGTTCTTCTTTTGCTATCATAAATAAGTTGTCCTGCCTGAGCCAAAGAAGTTTGTGCTCAATCAGAGGCCTTCATATGGTCTGACTGAAGGTTGTCCAAGTCAAAAAAGGTTGTCTTATTTTGTAAGACATTACCTGCCATTTTTGGTCACGTGCCATTTCTTGTTCTTTGACTTTGGTCAAAAGTCTACCTTTGACTGGTCAAATGTTGACCATTGACACTTTGACTTTTGACCACATGTCATGCACCTATTGGAGAGCTGGTGGGAGCTTGTCCCCCTACTAGAACCTAGCAAGAAGGAGGGTGCACGCCACCTTAGGCATGTGCCCAAGTTGGAGGCGCCTAGGAGTCCTTGTTGGACAAGGACTCCATCTCCTTTTTGGATTCCAATTAGAGTTCTCCTAAGAACCAACTTTGACTTGTCTTAGGCGCTCTCTAAGGAGGAATCTAGGGGACTCTATTCCCACCAATCAGATTTAGATCTGATTTCACAAAGAGTTATGATTGGTTGGGAAGAAGAGAAGTTGGATCACAGACAGTCTATAAATAAGACCCTGTGCCAAACCCAGATTGTGATTGGAAATGATTGAATCACAATTCCCCACACCCCAGGGCTGCCTCTCCCTCTTCCTCCATGCCAAACCACCTTCTCCCTCTCCTCTCCACATCCAAAAGGAGTTTTGGATTTTTGGTTGGTGCAATCCAGATCAAAAAAAGGTGACTGAAAGCTAGAAGGCTACGCTGCTGCAAAGGACGACTGCTAATCTTCAAAAGAAGTTTTGAAGATCCTCTAGATCAGATTTAGATTTGATTTTTGAAGGTGTGATAGAGAAGAAGAGGATCTTCAGATTCAGCCTGAGAGGATACCGGTAGAGGCCAGGCACTTGCGTGGCTAGATCCAGAACCTTCCGCTGCATACAGAATCATCAACGGGTAATAGGATTACCCATATCAAGGTAATTTAATTTATCTGATTTTATTTAATTTCTAAAATAATAATAATTAGATCTAAATTATATCAAGATCTAAATGGGATTAAGAAAAAAAAATTTTAAAATATATCTCTTGATCTGATCAGATCTGAACGAACCTGGTCCGAAAAATTAGGATTTCCCTTCAACTGGTATCAGAGCATGGTTCTAAAAGTGTTTAGATCTAATTTTAAATTTATTTTAATTAAAAAATAAATGATTTTAGTTGTCACATGAGATGTGATCAGATCTAAATTTAGAAAAATTAAAATTAAATAATTTAGATCTAAGATTAGGAAATATGCATGACTAGTTCTAAAATAGAATAGTTCTATAGTATAGTCTTGCATGTTTTTGATTTAATCTAACTAAATCATATTTTAGATCTATTTATTTACTATTTTTTGATATTATAATGATTATAATGACATCTAAAAAATAGTAAATAAAATTATTTAATTTTAAATATCATATGAGATATGATTGATGCATGTCTAGACTAGTTGTAGAATAGTTCTACATAATTGTCTAGATTAGAATTTATTTTAATTAGATCAATTTAAATATAAATTTTTAAATTATTATCTAAAAACATGCATGATTCGATACATGAAATGTATGCAAAATATGCCATGTTTAGATTTGATTTGTATATGAGATATATGATATAGATCTAAAACTATTTTGTAGTATTGCATGTTCCTGATTAAGGCGTTCCTCTTGGCTGTCCGGTCATAAGAACGAAGAAGGGTTTAAAGGCCCTCTCTTTCCATTCGATGGGATGTTCTTAATATGTGTAGGGGTACTGCGTGTTCGTCCTTAATCAGAAATCCAAAACTTACTTTCTGCAAAACCCTAGATCATGAAACCCTAGGATTTATTGTGCATATTTTATTTATGAACCCTACTTAATTAAAAATTAAGATTATGGAATATCGATTAGGTCTAAAATTAAAAATTTTAGATCTAAGACATATTCATAATATTGGGTTTGGGCTTGGGTAGCTCGATTAGGTCTAAGTGGTTGATCAAACCGAATCAAGAGTTGGTTAGATGGGATCAACAATGCTTAAATTGACCGGCCTAATAGGATTAAGTCTGGGTCAAGATCGAGTCACGATCAAGCAAGACCTAATTAGGCTCAGAGGTTAGAGTCTGGATTGTAGGCTAACCCAATTGGTTCTGGCTCAACAATTTGGTGTCTAAGGTAAGTTTGGCACATACGACCGATTGATTTTTAATTGAAAGCTACTCGACCTGAATGCGTTCTTGTACGAGTTATTGAAATATTCCTTCCATCGATCTCACTTACCTGGCCATATCTGTTGACACAATTCTAATCTGAGGTGGTCAAAAATCCGAGCTAACCCATGCCACTAGGTTAGTCATAATTGTTATGACTATGACAAGTCTAGTTTAATAAGACCTAAATCAATTCTCCCAGAGAAAAAATTAAGTCTGAGGTCTTCCACCATTGTAGATGTGTGGGTCCTTCCCAGGGTTAATTGTTCTCGACTGGATACAGTGGCTCAGTTGCACCAAAAAGATGCAACCATGTCTATTAGGCATTGGATGCTATGGGCTGGAGGATGAGTTGGGCTCAAATATTTCGGAATGTGAGAGAACTCAATTAGGAACCAGTCTATGCAAATGGTGGGTCTGACTTAACTAAGGAGTCGAACTCAAAAATATTCATTGGATACGGTTGAGATTCATGAAATTAGAGATCAAGTTTGGTGCACCATGATTAGAAATCATTGAACAAGAGTTGTTCACTCATTGGCTAACCCATCACCATTAACTGTTAGGTGAGGTGATGAGTCTGTTGGTGAGACCACACCACCCACTAGAAATCATTAATCGTGGAGATTTTTGCATCTCTACAGAGGAAGTGTAGGGATCCGAGAAAATAGTGGGAGCTAATTTGTTTAAAAATAAAATCCCTAAACAAATTGGTCAAGTCAAAATTACAATATCTAACTAGAATCTTTGACTCTCTATAGAAAAATATCTGCGTCCAACCCATTGGCACGTATCCTGGACACACATAGACTAATTGGACCTAATTATAAAGATTAGCTTAGAAACTACAAAATAGTTTTGGATTTCAAGAAGTTAACCCATGTACTAGAACAGGATCCTCTCACCTTACCAGCCAGTCCATCCATTGAACAGAGAGCGTCTCTGGTGAAATGGATAGATGAAGATAATAAAGCCAGATATTACGTGTTGGGCTCGATGTCTGATGAGCTCCAAGGCCAACATGAAGATATCGAAACTGCTCACCAAATGTTGGCTCACCTGTAGAAGATGTTTAGTGAATAGAGTCGCGCAGCCAAATATCAAGTCATGAAATGACTTTATAAGGCTAAGATGCATGATGGGCAGTCAGTCCAGGATCACTGTCTGACAATGATCAAGGACATGGAGGAGCTTGAGAAAGTCTTTTAAGGCTCAATTCTTGCTATGGAACGGACTTCTTCCAAAAGAAAGTCTTATGGAAAGAAAAAGAAGTCTGTGAAAAAGCAAAAGATGGAAGGATCAAAGAAGAAGAAGGCAGAGCTGAAGATGAAAGCCGCGAGCAAAGGAAAGTATTTCCATTACAACAGCGACGGCCGTTGGAAGCGGAACTGCCCTACTTACCTGACCACCCTGAAGAACAAGAAGGAAGGTCCTTCTGGAGGTATGCTCGTTTTTGAGTCTAACCTTACAGTTTCTTCTGCATCCAGTTGGGTGCTTGACTCTGGTTCTAGTGCTCATCTGTGCACTTCTATGCAGTGTCTTGAGGATAGTAGGAGACTGAGGGATGGAGACATGATCCTATGCATCGATAATGGAGCAAGAGTTGCTGCAGTAGCTGTGGAAACATACCCTCTTCGACTACCATCTGATTTAGACTTAGTTTTGAAAGATTGTTATTATGTGACTGCAGCTAGCAGGAATTTGATTTCTGTTTCATCCTTGCACAAGAAGGCTATGTGATTACCTTCTTTAAGGACCATTGTAACATTCTTTATGAAAAAAATAAAATTGCAAATAGTTTTTTTATTAATGGTCTTTATCAGCTATATATTGATGTACCTATTCTAACTATTGAGCAAAATATGAATGCCAAACGACCTAGGGATAGTCCAAATGACAGATATCTATGGCACCTGATATTAGGTCATATAGCAGAAGATAGGATCAATAAATTGGAGAAAAATAGACTATTGAGTTCGTTGACTTCTGAGTTATATCCAACTTATGAATCCTGCCTTCATGAAAAAATGACCAAACTCCCTTTTGTTGGACATGGGGAGAGCGCCACAGATCTCCTTGCCCTAGTACATACTGATGTGTGCGGCCCATTTGATGTGCCGGCTAGAGGCAATTTTATCTACTTCATTATTTTTATCGATTATCTATCTAGGTATGGATATGTGTATCTTATGAGACACAAGTCTGAAGCTTTTGAAAAGTTCAAAGAATTCAGACATGAAGTAGAAAAATAAACTGGAAAACCCATTAAGGTTCTTCGATCAGATCAAGGAGGTGAATACCTTAGTCGAGAATTCCTAGACTATCTAAAGAAAATGGCATAGTCTCTCAATGGACTCTTCCAGGAACACCTTAACTCAATGGGGTTTCAGAATGAAGAAATCGGACCCTATTAGACATGGTTCGATCCATGATGAGCTTCACAGACCTCCCTGATTTTCTTTAGGGACACTCATTGTTAACTTCAATTTATCTACTGAATAGGATTTCCTCTAAAACCGTTCCTACCACACTATTTCAGATATGGCACGGTAAGAAACCATGTCTGAGTCATCTCAGAATTTGGGGTTGTTTGGCTCATGTGAAAAGACAACAAGTGGACAAGTTAGAGTTTAGGTTCTTTGACTTTGGTCAAAAGTCTACCTTTGACTGGTCAAATGTTGACCATTGACACTTTGACTTTTGACCACATATCATGCACCTATTGGAGAGCTGGTGGGGGCTTGTCCCCCCTACCAGAACCTGGCAAGGAGGAGGGCGCACGCCACCCTAGGCGTGTGCCCAAGTTGGTGGCGCCTAGGAGTCCTTGTTGGACAAGGACTCCATCTCCTTTTTGGATTTCAATTAGAGTTCTCCTAAGAACCAACTTTGACTGGTCTTTGGCACCCTTTAAGGAGGAATCCAGGGGACTCTATTCCCACCAATCAGATTTAGATCTGATTTTACAAAGCGTTGTGATTGGTTGGAAAGAAGAGAAGTTGGATCACAGACAGTCTATAAATAAGACCCTGCACCCAACCCAGATTGTGATTGGAAATGATTGAATCACAATTCCCCATGCCCCAAGACTATCTCTCCCTCTTCCTCCATGCCAAACCACCTTCTCCCTCTCCTCTCTATGTCCAAAAGGAGTTTTGGGTTTTTGGTTGTTGCAATCCAAATCAAAGAAAGGTGAATGAATGCTAGAAGGTTGCGCTGCTGCAAAGGACGACTGCTGATCTTCAAAAGGAGTTTTGAAGATCCTCCAGATCAGATCCAGATCTAATTTTTGGAGGTGTGATAGAGAAGAAGAGGATCTCAAGATCCAGCCCGAGTGGATACCGATGAGGCTAGGCACTTGCGTAGCTAGATCCAGAACCTTCCGCTGCATACAGGATCATCAACGGGAAATAGGATTACCCATATCAAGGTAAGTTAAATCTAATTTAATTTATCTAATTTTATTTAATTTCTAAAATAATAATAATTAGATCTGAAATATATCAACCTCTAAATGGGATCAAGAAAATTTTTTTTTAAAATATATCTCTTGATCTGATCATATCTGAACGAACCTGGTCCAAAAAATCAGTGAAGGAAAATCCTGATTTCCCGGTCCAGGTTCGTTCAGATCTGATCAGATCAAAAGATATATTTTTAATTTTTTTTTGATCTATATCAGATCTAAGATATTTTAGATCTGATTCTTATTATTTTAAAAAATAAAATAAAATAAGGATAAATTAAATCAAATTTAATTTACCTGATTTGGGTAATCCTATTACACTGTTGATGATCCTGTTTGCAGCGGAAGGTTCCAGATCTAGCCACGCAAGCGCATGACCTCTATCGGTATCCACTCAGACTCGATCTAGAAATCCTCTTCTTCTCTATCACGTCTCCAAAAATTAGATCTAGATCTGATCTGAAGGATCCTCAAAACTCCTTTTGAAGATCAACAGTCGTCCTTTGCAACAGTGCAGTCTTCTAGCTTTTGATCGCCTTTCTCTTGCTTGAATCAAACCAACAAAAATCCAAAACTCCTTTTAGATGTGGAGAGCAAGGGAAGAGTGCCGACTTTGGCATGGAGAAGAAAGAGAGGCGAGAGCAGCCTAGGGCGTGCGGAATACCAGATGCTTCAATCATCTTCATAAGTGAGTCATGGGCGCAGAGGTCTTACTTATAGGACTAAAGCTCCCACCTGATCCAACCATCTTACTACCCAACATCCAACTTTAGTGCGAAATCAGATCTAAATACTCGATGGTCGCGAATAGCGTCCCCTAGATTACACTCCTAAATAACGAGGGCCCACCTCAAGACCAGAATCAACAAGTTACACAGCACAGTAATCTATAAGAAGAAACTCAATTCGAATCCAAAAAGGAATGGAGTCCTATGTCCAAACAAGGGACTCCCTAGGGCCTCCAACTTGGGCACACACTAGCGGTGGTGTGCGCCCCATCTTTTCTTGCCAGTCTGTAGTCAATAGAACTCAGGGGGGACAGGCCCTCCACCAGGCTCTCCAAATAGGTGCATGCATGTCGTCAAAAGTCAAACATGTCAATGGTACAACTTTGGACCAGTCAAAAGGTTAGACTTACTTGACCAAAGTCGAAAGAACAAGAATGCGACGGTTTACCAAAAATGGAGGTAATGTCTTACAAATAGACAAACCTTTTCGGACTTGGACAACCTCTAGTCAAACATAATGAAGGCCTCTAATTGAGCTCAAATCTTTTGGCTCAGACAGGATAAGCTTATTTGTGATTAGTAAAAGAAGGAACTTAGGTTCAATCGAGTGCTAGCACGATTTCCTGAACCTAATGAAAATCTCAATTCAGATCAATTGAACTAGACCAGTTCAATGATGATCACCAGATTCAAACACCCCATCATGTCTATACGTTGCTTATATGTTAGATCACTTTTGATATAACAGATATGCGGATATGTCATGATCTCTTCACGACTATCATCGAAAACATTCTTTCGATAGGATCCAGAACTCTCTACAATGATATCGAAACAGTTAGAATCATAGAATCATCTGAATAATCATTCCTAATTGCTTTCCAAAATCCACTAATGACACCTAGACAGTATATGGTGGCAAACCATCAGAGCTAAATACGAACCTCTTAGTGTAGCTTTACTGTGTGATTTCAGTGTCTTCTACTTGAGCTCGATCAGAATAGGGTAGGTGAACTCATCAAACACCTAGGTTTTCTATCATTATGATGAATCAATTCGATTCGAGATCCGATGTGAAAATCTAAATACGAACTCTTTCTACTATTTCCATCTTGCCATGGCCATGCTTCTGGACTTGATGTCTCATGATGATCATCCACTAGGCTGCTCCTCTACCACCGAGGTAGATAGATTTCCATCCTTCAGATGCCAATCACCAGCTTCCATAATGAACATGTCATTAGCCAACAACACCTCAGGATTCCATATGGCAGGAGGACGAAGTAATGGTGTCAGTCAAATATAACACCCTCAAGGTGAACTGTCGATGCAACCTCAGATCAAAGAACCAGACACACTACTGCAGCATCGAGCAGTCATTTGACGAGAGATAGACTTCCTAATGACTATCAAGGTGGTCACGCTTTGGTTGCGCCTCATTCTACTAACGAAGTTACCTGTACCTCGCTTCGGTTGTCTTTACACGTAGACTCAGACTCATCTACTTAAAGAGAAATAATGATAACCAACTTTCAGATACAATCACCATCCTCGTGATAATCTTATGGTTGGGCAGCATTTTATGAGTTAACCTCAATGATGATTATTCATGTCTTAAATTTTCAACTTTTGAAAATATGAATTATTCACTACCATGACTCAAAGGATGTATCACAGACACTTAAAATACCACATATGTGATAGAAAATAACCCATTTTTATTTATTAATAGTTCATAATTACAATTTGCACCCAAGAAGGTATTACAAGTTTCAACCAATTCTGGCTTCTAGGGCACATATATCTAACAATCTCCCACTCTATCCTAAAGCCAATTGGATTACAAGTTCCAAGTCCCATTCTTCTCAGGTAGCTTTGATCCTCTGTTTGGCCCACACGATTTTTGTAAGGGGGTCAGCCACAATTATACTCATGGCAGATATGACTCTCTTGAAACCCTTTCGAACCGATGGAGTGGGGAAGGCCGCGGAGTGGCTCTACGAGGTAGATCGGCGCGATGGGAGTGGGGCGGTATCGTTGCCCTTACATATCGCTGGATTTCTGCATGAGGACCTCGGCATCCCCTATAGCAAGGGGACTTATGCGTGCCATTGTTGTGCCACAGTCAGCTATAGAGGAATGGCATCTATGCACTCTACCCTGATTTTCATGTAGCAAACTTCCCTTGTACCAGATGCTTCTTCGTAGCATTCTGACTGCAACAATATATTCTGCTTCCATGGTGAGAATCTGCTGATCACGTTTGGCTTGGAATCCTTCAGCTGACAGCACACACCACTTGCACATAAACAGACTCCTAGATGTCGACTTTCGATCATTCTTATATCGGACATGAAATCAAGTTCTGCTGCATCCCTGGACTTGGAGTTTCTCCGTTACCAAGACCAACATCAATATCTAGTTCCTTAAGTACTTAAGGACTATATTGTTCAATGAAGTTCCAGTGTGTTCATCCACCTTTCGAATTTGACTGATATCTACTTGTGGACACTCACAGGCATGGGCATATTCAGGTCGCTGTTATTATTTAGACATGGCATACATGAGGCCTTCCTATTTGCAAGAGGCATAAGGATTTTTGCTCATGCCATTCTATTTCCATCATGTGTGCTAGGGCACATCTCTTGGAAAGAATGAAAATACCAGTTAAAAGGGTATCATACTCTCTTTAGAGTTTCCATACTAAACCTCTTTAGTACTTCTGCTAGCTACAATCATTACTCGCGAAAAGTCCTAGCATTCCTGTTCGGTCTATCCCTATAGATCTTAATTCTCAGAATAACAGTGCTTCGCCTAGGTCTTTCCATGGAGAATTCCATGGACAACCATAATTTTGAACTGGTTGTCATCATAGGAAAACATTCATTCCCAATAAGGAGGATGTCATCCCAGCGTACAATACGAGAAAGACAACAGCAGCTCCCACTGTCTTTTTGAAACAACCATGGTTCCTCTTCATTTTATTGAATGAAAACCAAACATTTTGATCACATTCATTGAAATGAGTGTTCCAACTCCGAGATGCTTGACTTAAGTCCATATATGGACCTTTGCAGCTTGCAAATCTTTGTTGATCAGTATCACTGGATGTGAAACTGCGAGCTATTCCCATATTAGATGTCTTCCTCAAGATAATCCATTTAGTGAATGCCATTTTCCACATTCCAATTTGCCATAATTTAATAATCGAAATAGGCTGCAATCGGCAAGCAATGTGCGGATGGATATAGCTACGCGACCTGGGAAAAAGGTATCCGCATAGTCAATGGCCTATCAGCCGTTTGACTATAACCTTTATGACACTGAGCCTTAGTCTCACTGAATGCATACCACATTCCCATCCATGCCACAATCTTTCTTCTTGAAGATCATTTACATCCAAAATAGGTACTAATACCTTCTGGTGGAAAATCTACCAAGGTCCAAGAATGATACTGAAGTGACAATCGAGTCAATATTCTGCACAAATGACATTGTCTCAGCCATTCTCACGAGAATCCGAATATCTGATATCACCTCGTTTGTAGGTTTTGGATCATCACCATGAGCACCATTACCTATGAGAAATTTCTCTACGTCCTTTGAAAATACCTAAATATCTCTCAGCCGGGGACGGAAAACTTTTTTCGATCTACGAGGATGGAGGAGTAGTTCTTATTGGCTCAACCTAATTTGGTTCCACTTTGGGATCCTTAGCTCCGTTCCACTTGGAGACTTATCTCATCAGCCTATAGATCTATTTTCCAATTGCCGACATGCTCATTCGAAACTAAAATTATTTACAAAGCAAGCAATGAAAGGCAACCTAGCCCATCGCCACACTCCACCAACACCCAACATCCATATATGCGAATCTCATCCTGACCAGCAATGTAAGAAAGACACATCAGCTATATAAATAAACCTCCTATAATAGCCGAATTCCTATAAATCAGAAGCATCTCACAAACACGGACCTAAAACTCTAACTTGTCCGCTTGTTGTCTTTGACATGAGCTGGACAAACCCAAATTCTGAGATGCTCAGACTGGTTCTTACTCATGCCATATCTCATATGGATGTGGTAGGAAACGGATCTCTTCCTCT
>QRFJ01005520.1:0-85080 GCA_006176705.1 Cocos nucifera | reverse complement strand
TGCTACCATAATAGGTGCCGTGACCAGCTTCTCCTTGAGGGTGTTAAATGCCTGCAAACACTCATCAGAAAAATGAAAAGAGACATCCTTGCATAATAATTTAGATAAAGGTTTAGAAATTAGAGAGAAGTCCTTTATAAATCGACGGTAAAATCCAGCATGCCCCAAAAAGCTCCTAATGGCCTTAACTGAGGTCGGTATGGGTAATTTTTCGATCACCTCAAGCTTAGCTCTATCAACCTCAATACCTTTATATGAAATCTTGTGGCCTAACACTATGCCTTCTTGTACCATCAGATGACACTTTTTCCCAATTTAAGACAAGATTAGTATCCTCACATCTTTGTAAAATAAGAGATAAGTTATGCAAGCATTTATCAAATGTGGATCCAAAGATAGAAAAATCATCCATAAATATTTCAAGATAATTTTCAATCATATCATAAAAAATAGCCATCATGCATCGTTGAAAAGTAGCTGGTGCATTACATAAACCAAACGGCATTCTTCTAAAAGCAAATGTACCATAAGGACATGTAAAAGTAGTTTTCTCTTGATCCTCAGGTGCTATGGCAATTTGATTATAACCAGAATATCCATCTAGAAAGCAGTAAAAATCATGTCCAGCTAATCTTTCTAACATCTGATCAATGAATGGAAGAGGATAATGATCTTTTCTAGTTGCATCATTTAATTTTCTATAATCCATGCACACTCTCCATCCAGTAACAGTTCTAGTGGGGATTAATTCATTATTATCATTTTGAACTACAGTAATCCCACCTTTCTTAGGAACTACTTGAACAGGGCTCACCCATGAACTATCAGAGATAGGATAAATAATACCTGCATCCAGTAGCTTGATTACCTCCTTTTTGACCACTTCTTGCATCTTGGGGTTGAGTCTTCTTTGGGGTTGGACCGTAGGCTCATAGTTGTCCTCCATGAGAATTTTGTGCATACAAATTGAGGGACTAATTCCTTTGATGTCTGCTATTGTCCATCCAAATGCCTTTTTGTGTTTCTTTAGTACTCTTAATAATTTTTCTTCCATTAAATCTGTCAAGGAAGAAGAAATAATAACAGGTAAGTGTGATGAACCTTCCAAGAAAACATATTTTAAATGAGAAGGGAGAGGTTTAAGTTCAAGAGTAGGTGGCTCTTCAATTGATGTCTTTGGAAAAGGAGTGGATGATCTTTCTAATTCTTCAAATCGTGGTCTGTATGTGCGTGGAATATATGGTCTGGCCCTTAGCAATTTTATGCATTCTGTTTGCCTTTCATCTTCAGCTGAACCCTCTTGTGATTGGACAATGCAAGCTTCAATAGGGTCCTTAAACCTATTTTCTAAAAAATACTCATGCACTAAATTGTCAATATCATCTATACGAAAACAAGTTTGATTATCATTGGAATGTTTAATAGCTTTAAAAACATTAAAAGTAACTTGTTCATCTTGGACTCTAAGAATTAATTTTTCTTGTTGAACATCTATTAAAGCTCCTCCAGTAGCTAAAAAGGGTCTCCCTAAAATAAGGGGTACATCATAATCTTCTTTCCATATCAAGAACAATAAAATCAACAGGAAAAATAAACTTGTTTACCTTTACCAAGACATCCTCCACTATACCTCTTGGATATTTAATGGATCTGTCGGCTAATTGAAGAGTAATAGTGGTAGGCTTTGGTTCTCCTAGACCCAGCTTCCTGAAAATAGAAAAAGGCATGAGATTAATGCTTGCTCCTAAATCACATAAAACTTTATCAAAACTACAATCACCAATAATGCAGGGGATAGTAAAACTCCCTGGATCTTTTAGCTTCTGTGGTAATTTATTTTGAAGTATTGCTGAGCATTCTTCATTCAAATTTATTCTCTCATGCTCCTTCAGCTTTTTCTTATTTGTTAGGATTTCTTTGAGAAACTTGGCATACCTGGGCATTTGAGTAATAGCATCTACAAAAGGAATATTAATATGTAAATTCTTTAAAATTTTGAAAAAGTTAGAAAATTTCTTATCTGGATGCTGTATTTGTCTCTCTGGGAATGGTAGTGGCGGCACGTAGGGCTTCACATTTGGATCAGCAAACCGTATACCTGGAGACCATCCATCTGCTGGTTGTTTTGGTGACTGACGAATTTTAGTTGATGGTTCCTTATTTGTAGTTGGCTCTTCAGTCTCTTTCTTCTGATGTGGCTCCTCCAGCTTTGTACCACTTCTTAGGGTGATAGCATTGACTTGCTCCCTTGGATTTGGTCTCCGTATTGCTGGGCAAGGATCCCTTGAGGTCTCTCGGAGATTATCTTAGCCATTTGACCTATTTGCATCTCCAAGTTTCGAATTGCTGCTGTTTGGTCCTGCCTAAGTTTGGCTTCCAAATTTTTTATAGTTGCTTCTTGGTTTTGCATAAATTTGACCATCAGCTCTTCCATGTTGGACTTCTTTTCAGGTACTTGGAATCCCGGGGGTGGCTGTTGTGCTGCATTTTGATTGCTCCATGAGAAATTTGGGTGCTGCCTCCACCCTTGATTGTATGTGTTGGAGTAGGGATTGTTTTGTTGCGGCCTGAAAAAATTACCAATATAATTAGCTGTATCAGTTGTTTTAGCAAAAGGATTACCTGTCTGGCAATTGCTCGTATCGTGTCCTCCTCCACATAGGTCACAAGTAATGCTCTGAACATGCATAGCTGTTCCCTTTAAGTTGTTGACTTCGGCTCTAAGGGCTGCAATTTCAGCTAGTAAGGTTGGCACGCAATCTACTCCCTGCACAGCTGCTAGTCTTTTTGGCATCATACGTTCTGTCTGCCATTGATAGCTATTTGATGCCATCTCATCGATCAGATCGAAAGGCTTCTTCCTCCATTTTTTGATTAATGGTTCCTCCTGCTGCTGCATCAATCATAGAATGATTAGTAGGAGATAAACCATTATAGAAAGTTTGTACCTGAAGCCATACGGGTAGTTGATGATGTGGACATCTCCTCAGCAGTTCCTTGAAATGCTCCCAAGCCTCATATAGTGTCTCCATGTCCATCTGCATAAAAGAAGTGATATCGTTGCGCATCTTGGCAGTCTTGGAAGGTGGAAAGTACTTGGCTAAGAATTTTTGGGCTAGGACATCCCAAGTTGTGATAGAACCTGCAGGAAGAGAATGAAGCCAACTCTTAGCTTTGTCCCATAAAGAGAAAGGAAATAACCTTAATCTAATAGCATCATCCGACACCCCATTAATTTTAAAAGTATCACAAAGTTCAAGAAAATTAGAAATATGGGCATTCGGATCATCATGCACGTGTCCACTGAATTGGACAGTTGATTGAATCATCTGGATCATCGTCCGATTTTATTTCAAAGTTGTTTGCTCGTACAGGCGGTCTCCTGATGCTCGAAGCTGCATCGGCTATAGATGGTGTGATGTAATCATTTAATGGATGATGTACTGGTCGAATAGCTTCATGCTGTCCTTCAGTCGCCATATCCAATCCTAGATTGATGTCGTTAGGATCTTCAGCTGCCATGTTTCTTTCTTGTTGTAGTCTTCTAATGGTCCTTTCAATTTCTGGATCTAAAGGTAGTAAGTTACTATGTCCAGTACGTGTCATGCACTAAATAATTTTTTTTTAAATAATAAAAATTAAAAATAAATTTCTAAAGTAAAGCTAGGATCAAAATTTTAATATTATTTTAGACACAATCCCCGGCAACGGTGCCAAAAACTTGATGCATGCTAATTTATAGCTATGGCAAGTGCACCAGTCGATCAAGTAATAAAGTGAATGAGTAGAGTATCATCCCTAGAGGATTGGAAAAATAAGTACTGAAAAGCTCTTTCCTATGCTTTATTTAGAAGATCGATTTATGAGAATAAGAAATTAAAGAACAAAATAAAAAAATAATTAAAAATTTTTAAGAAAATAGAGAGAGTGTAAATTATTAGGGTTTTAAACTTCAAGAGCAATGGATTACTAAGGCAATCGGTTCACCAACTCAGTCAATACAATATTCAGATTTTTAGATTAATTTTATTTCATGTGACGGTGGAGTCTCCTAATTTATTCACTACCCTTTGGTCCAGGCATAGCAAAACTATCAATATTTATTAATTATCCTTTGGTCCAGGTGTAATTTAAATAAATATTAATGCATTAAGGTTTTGTGAAACCCTCTAATTAAAATACGCTGCGTCCAAAGCGCACTAAAATTTCCTGCATGCATATGAATTCTAATTTGATTCATAATACAAGGTATATAATCAAGAAGCAATTAACATAGATGTACTTGGTCCGTAACATCTATGTTCATCAGATCAATTAGAAGATGGCCAGTAATCTAAAAGCATTAAGATCAGATTTATATACTCCTCATGAATAAAATTTAAAAATAAATCACACTGAATATTGCATCAAAAGAGTGGCTACACCTTAGCCTTAGTAAAAAAAAATTTAGTTCATGATAACAAGTTCAAAAACAGCAAATAAAATAAAAAGCATAGAGAAATTAGACTGTTTGATTGCTGAAATTGATTGTCTGCTTGCTCTTGATGTGGAGAACTTGGTGAAGAAGAAGAGGCTCCTTGATCGATGTCTTGATTGTCGAAAGAAAATCAAAAATCCTTTTTTTTTCTCTCACAAATCACTCTTCTCTTTCTACCTCTCTCCTCTCTTTTTCTTTTTCTTTTTTTTTATTTCTCTAACTCTCTCCCTTTTTCTCTTTTTCTCTTTTTCTCTTGCTTCTCTCACTTTCCTCTTCTTTCTACGACAACAACAGGTATTTATAGGCTAAAAAAAATTGATTCTTCCCTAAATTCCTTTAGAAATTAGGTTTAAGTCTCCCAAAACAACTCAAACAAGAATCTGGATAATTTTAATCATTAGATGTTGATCAAACGGTCCAAAAATCACTTAAAAACCCCTTAAAATAACCCAGATCAAGTCGGATTTCATGCCAGCCATTGGATCAACCATTGGATTGAATCTAGGCTGTCCGATTGCATAGAAAGAGGCCTTCTGATCTTTAGTTTAACGTCGGGATGAATCTCAGCCGTTGGATCTCGATCGGGAGCTACAAATGCTGTTCATCAGCGCTTTCTTTTCAGCCATCTGATCAAGTTTCAATGAAAGGCGCCCATTGGATCAGACAAAATTTTCAAATTATCCTCTATAGATCATGCACGAGCTCGGTGTTGCATGGACCGCCGCATTCTTTAGCCAATCAGAGCGCGCTTCTTCATATAAAATTCCCAAACTACCCTCCAAATGGTCCACTATGCGCTGCAAAAAATGCTGATATCAGCGTTGGATCGGCAGGTCGGTATGCGGTCGAGTCGGGCAATCTGCTGACCGATTTTCTGAATCAGTTTGAACCGAACCAATTTTTTTTTTTTTGAAATTCAATTCTGGGCTCGTTTGAAGTCCGTTTTGCTTGAAATTTATTTCATTTGAACCAAAAAAATAAGATCTTCATATTGTTGGCCTTCTTTCCTACATAAGATTAATAAAAATATCAATTTCTAAAGAAATAAATTAATTTATTTTATAATTTAATACTTTTATTAGTATATTTTTACCACTTATCACCCTACTGCTGAAGAACATTATGGTAGAATTAATCACCCTTAAATACCTATTAATCAAGATCCAAGTTTTTCTATGTGCAAAGCTATGACATAGGTCGATCAACCCCAAATCTGAAGGTGAAAGAGTCTAGGTCTATGCCTGGTCTATATCCCATATGGAGTATTTACAACAGATTTATTTGGTATAAATTCAGAGTAAAACTAGTAGCTACAAGAGCATAACCCTGAAGCAGGCAGACAAGAGAATCCTATCATGGATTGAACCAAGTCTAACAAAGTTTAATTTTCTCCTTTTAGATATACTATGTTCCAAAAAGGAATCCACTGAGAGAGAATCCTATTCTCTCTTAAATATGTCACAAACTTCACTGGATAAATATTCATCTTCTCGATTTGATTGAATAGTTTTAATACCTTATCCAGTTTATTTTTCTATTTCATTATTGAATCATTTGAATATTTCAAATGATTTAGGCTACATGCATCTAAGACTAGATGGTCATCTGTAATGAAATATTAATATCTTTCTTTGTCACTTAAGTTCATACGTCCACATACATCACTATGTATGAGACTTAGAACTTTATCGGCTCATTCACCTTTTTCAGTAAAAGATGACTTTATCGTCTTTCCAAGAAGACAAGATTAACAGGCTATCAATGATTCACAATCATTGATGTCGAGGTTTTCCTCACAAGCTAACCCATTTATCCTATTCTTGTCAAGATGACTAAGCCTATAATGCCAAAGATAGATATCCATGACATAATCTAACTTGGGTGTGTACATTACACTTAACAGACTATATAAATGTTAAATATCATTTCTTTATTATCCATGTATTATTGCAATATTATTCAAAATAATATCACAATAATCTTTTTTATTGATAAATGATAAACATCTCTGACCAAAAGGCCATTAGAGATCACATTTATCATAAACAATGGACAATAGTAGCAATCACTCAAAATGACATCTATTGAAAATAAGTTTGCCAATTTCTAAAGCTAGGATTGGAACTAGACTTCCATCCCCAACGTTCAAATATTTTACTTACCTGTAGTTCTTGCAACAAATTGCATAGAACTATCAGTATCTTATACCCAGATAGCAGAATTTCATACAGAAAAATTTGAAGGTATTATCATATAACATCCTTAATGAGCAACTTTTGCTTCTTTTTCTTGTTCAGCCTATTATGGTCAAGGAAAGCAAGATAAGTCTTCTTCCTATGATCCCGCTTCTAATAGTAGAAATACTATGTCTGATTTGGATCAATTTTAGACCAATTATTTTTACTGGACTAAGAGGCTCTAGTACGAACCCATTCATACTACTGAACCAAATTCAACTTTCAATATTAATTATTGAATTTGGGTCCCATAAGTTATCGATGTCTAACAGTGATGGGAGTAATTAGGGTTTAGCCTTATTTTGAGAAAAGAGGATAATGACCTAAGTATATGAATGATATTAAGCCTAGAGACTTGGACTTTAGTCTTAAGGTTCTTCAACTATTTTATTCAAATTGGTAGCCTCTACCTCCCATTCAGAAAATTACTTTAATTCCCTAGTAGGTACTAGAATCCACATAAACTGCACATCAGCCCAACTATAGTTGGTCAATCCATGTATATCTAAAAGTAGGTTCATAATCAATTATTTCTCCAAACAACTTCTAGTAATTTAATTTTATCCCAGAAACCTAATCAGTAGGCTAGGGCCTCCATTGTAAGGATCCAGTTAGGTCCAACCATTAACATGACTATACTTGATGCATCTAACCAATGAATGATTAAGCCCAACTATGATTGGTTAACCTAACCACCATTAGAGAGACACATCCAAATTGTCATATGATGAATGATAATTCCATTAGTCAACAAGCACCAGGCCTATGGGCCTCCAATGATTATTGAGTTAATGGACCCATTATCAAACACCTTAATGAAAGGCTATGACTCAGTTATCTTCATAACTTTGTCATTTTAAGAACCTAATAATTTTAGAGAATTTAAATTATTAGTGATTTAAAGATAGAAAGGATATGGACCAATTTGCTCTTACTACTTCACCAAGTCAAGTCCTCCCACTGACTTCTCAAGTCATCAACAAGGACTAGGATCAATTTCAGTCCATGGGCACCTAGATCAATCTCATTGAATGAAATCAGTCTCACTGATTTTCTATGTGACATGGGTTAGCATGAATCAATGAACAACCTAATCAAAAGCTGATTAACCACATTAGCCAGATAAGTGAGATCGGGGGGAGGGTCTGCCAAGGCTTGCCTTAGATACAATCAAAAATGGCTAGGTAAGCAAGGTGTCAATTGAAAACTATCGATTTGGGATGCCAGACTTATCTTAGATACCAATCAATTTATCAATTTTGATTTAGTTTGCCTGAAGACTCGAGCTTGACCTCTGAGCCATGATCAGTATCCATTTATTAGATGTATGGACTTTGATCAACTATAACTATTGAATTGATCTAAAAAAATGATCTAATCCTAATTAACTATTAATTAGATTTGATCAATTTCTTAACTAAGTCCATATTTAATGTAACCCTAGATCTAACCCAGTTAAGGACTTGATCAATGCTAACCCATTACCCATTAACCCATGTTTTATGAAATTATCTTAGGATCTTCAAATCACAAACCTAGATTCTAAATAATCACTTAATTCTCAATTAAGTTCAAGCTTATGAGTTTGGATTTATGAAACCTCAGAACTAATTTTTGATTTTGTTATTCAAAATATTTTCAAATTGTAAACGCTTTACTTTGAATCAAATTCAAATGATGGTTTTAGATCTGATTTGTTTCAATGTTTCGATTATGTCCTAGGATTTTGAATCTAGGATTTTATAGAAAGTAAGTTCATAATTTAAATTCTACAAAACTTTTATGTCATACATATGCAAACTAGATTCAAAAATAAAGCTACATATCAACATATGCAACATGAAGATCTAGATCAAAACATAAAACATATCACATGGATCTAATTTGAATGATTAAAATCAGATCATAAACTATTTAATAATAGATTTAAAATCTAAAAATAAATCATAAATTACTTTAGATCTCATCTAATATATTTATAATTTAGGTTTCTCAAATAGCATATACTAGGATAACCTTTCCACTGTAAGGGGTAAATCTTACAGCAAGACAACCTTATGGCAGTATATGCAATCCTGATATTATTTATATCTAATCTAAATAATATAAAATAGATCTAATATTTATTTAATTTTAGATTTAAATCAAAAAATTAAATCATAAATTTTCTTAGATCTAATCTAAATAATTCATGATTCAGATTCAGATCAGCACATATTAGGACAACCTTTTCATTGTAAGAGGTTAACCTTACAACATGACAACCTTATGGCAGTATGTATAATCTTTGATTAATTTTAATTTTTAGATTTATTCTTAAGCATACATGAACATGTTATAAAAGAAACTGGCTCTGATACCACTGTTGGGAAATATGTAGAATTTCATGCATAGATTTCAAAACTTTTTCGAAATTAAAGCAGCAGAAGATATAGATTAAATAGTTTAATCTATAACATGCATGTAATCAGATTATAAAACCCTACATCAAGGATCTATAATAAGTCATGATATAAATATAAATCTAAAATTAAATTAATCATAAGTGGTATTGATCATATCAATATCTAGATCTAGAACACTTCTATATCTAACCCTAGATCATATCTAGGTTACCAAGAGATCAGATCTCTTATCTTCGCAAGGGTCGAGAACTCTATGATTGATTTTCATTATTGCTTTTAGAGTCACACACGTGTCTGGCCTCTATGGGTGATCCACACAAACCTACAACATAGATCAAAGGTTCATCGAAGGAAGATCTACTCGAAGTGCTAGCTTCTTGCGGATCCCTTCTGATGGCCAATCAAATACATGTTCTCTAGATCTCTTGGACACTCTAAGAGATGAAGAATATGAGGACGAATAAGGGAGGAATCCAACCCTTGGATCTCTCATAAATCAAAAAATAATACAAGAAAAAATAAATCCTAAGAGATGATAAATCTTCTCCTTCAGGACATCAACGGTTGATGTCCTAAAAACATCTCTATGCTATGACAAGAGGAGACTTTCTCCTCTAGGATTTTTTTTATATTTTTAGATCGAATATCTCTAATTTTTATGCTCAAAAATTCTCACAAAAATAAGAAGAAGAAGGGTTCTCAGAGAAATCCTACAAGAAGACTTTTCTTCTCTTCTCCTTCTCTCATCAGGATATGATCAAATCATGTCCAAAAGGAACACCATGCCCAAACAACTTAGAGCACTTATCCTCATTTCATATTCCTTTCTCTCTCAAATTTTTATCACATAAAAATCATAAAGAATAAATGAGAGAAAAAATACATAAAGAAAATTAAGAGAAAACAATCTTCTCTTACCTTGTCTCTTCAAGACATCAACCTTTGATGTCTTAATTGAAGGCTCTTCTCCAAGAATCTTAGCATCCCAAAACCAGCATGCCTTCTCCTTCTTTTCTTCTAGTTTTTCATGAATTTTTTGGAATTTATCACATCCTAAAAGGGCCTTGAAAAGTGGCATGGCTTAACAACCAAAGACTAGGTCAAAGACTAGTCTTAGAAGGATTCTTGGTGGCGTCTAATTTTTGGTTGCCACCCCATCCCTTTCTCAACGTGGAGAACCAGCAAAAATATTCCTAAAAGGATGGAAAAAGGGTGCACAACAATATGGGATGTGTGGAGTTTATTTCCATAGAGAGAGATAGAGTTTTTGGTTTTAAGAACTTTATCAAATAAAATCTCATGCATAACTACTTTCCAATTTTGACCAATTCAAAATTTATTCCAAAATCTCCAGCTTATGGGGCCTAAAAAATCATTCTTAGGCATGTATTTAAGTTATGTTAAATTTTGGAAATGAAGTTACGAGGATTTGTGGTGCTCCTAAGCTTTGAGAGGCCATGGGAGGAGTCAGGAGGTTGGCTCCATGGATTTAAGGGGCTTGGTTGGTGCTTCAGAGACCTAGGACATAAGGTGAAGCAAGAAATCAAAGCTGAAGAATCAAGACTACAGAAAGGTGGTTTTCTGCTGATTAGCCAGCTTAGTCCAAAACTGGATCGGCTAAGTCTCAAAGCATAGGCAAAATAGAGAGCTGCATGTTCGAAACTGCTCGCACGATACAAGACTGGGTCAGCTCAGTTTTAGATTGAGTCGACCTAGTGGAACTTAGCCAGCTCAGTGCTGAGACTGAGCCAGCTTAGTGCACGGGCAGAGTTATGCGAGGGTCAATTTTGGGCTAGGGTCTGGGTTGATCCTAAGGGTCTTAAGGGCTAGTTTGAGAGGTCTTAAGGAGGCTAATTCATGTATGGGTCGGGTCTAGATATAGAGGATGAGAGCATGGGAGACATGGATGTACATGGGCTTGGTTAGTGCTTTCATGTATTGGGTTAGCCAGAAAAGTTTTTGGTTGGGCCTAATGGCTATGTATAAATACATAGGTTGTATTAGAATTTTCAAGGTTGAAATCAATACAGACCTTTTCTCCCTCAACTCTCTTCTTCTCTTCTCTTTAGAGTTAACACCCTATGGTTCTTAAAGAAGCCTTGGAGAAGGAGGGCGTCTTCCTCAAGCCCAAGGAGGAAGGCGCCCCATCATAGATCCAGATGGAGGATCGATGGTTTGCTTCCCATAGAGTGTTAGATATATGTGCCCTAAAAGCCAGAATTGGCTGACACTTGTAATACACTTCTAAGGGCAAAATTATAATTTTGACTAAAATCAATAAAATGGATTATTTTCTATCACATATGTGTATTTAGTGTCTGTGATACATCCTTTGACTTAATCGTAATGATAATTCATATTTTCAAGAGTTGAAAATTTAAGACATGAATAATCACTATTAACTCATAAAATGCTCCCGACCATAAGATCATCACGAGGATGATGATTGATCTGGAAGGTTGGTGTACAATCACTTCTCTTTAGTAGATGAGTCTTGAGTCTACGGTGTGGAGACACCGGAGCGAGAGTATAGGTACTCATTAGAGAATGAGGGCACTGAGCGTGACCACCTTGAGTAGTCATTAGGAAGTCTACCTTCTCGTCAATGACTGACTCGATGCTGTAGTAGTGTGTCTAGGTTCTTTGACCTGAGGTGCATCGGTAGTTCACCTTGAGGGTGTTATAGTTTGACTACACCATAACTCGGTCTCCTAGCCATATGGAACCCTGAGGTGTATGTTGGCTATAGCATGTTCATTGTAGGAACTGGATAGCATCAAGATGGAATCTATCTACCTCGGTGGTAGAGGAGCAGCCCTATGATGATCATGAGAATCAAGTCCTAGAAGCCCATGGCCATGGCAGAGTGAAATAATAGAAAGAGTTTCTATTTAGATTTTCACATCGGACTTGAATCGAATGATTACATCATATGACAGAGACTAGGGTTTGACGAGTTCACCTAAACCCTAATCTGATCGGGGCTCAAGATAGAAGAACTTAATCACACAGGTAGCTGCACCAAGAGGTTCGCATTCAGCTCTGATAGGTTGCCACCATATACTGCTAGGTGTCACTGATGGATTTTGGGAGCAATTAGAATGATTTAGATGATCGATCATTCTAGCTGTTTGAATCAGAAGAGTTCTGATCCATCGAAAGGAGTTTCGATGATGTCGATGATAGAGATCATGACATATCCCATTACCATACAGAACTGAACCTAATTGGGTCATGCAAACAAGGGTTTGAATCTGGTGATCATCAATTGAACTAATCCAGTTCAATTGATCTAAATGAGATTCAATTAGATTCAAGAAAATCGTGCTAGCACTCGATTGAACCTAACGTTCTTCTTTTACTATCATAAATAGTTGTCCTTATTGAGCGAAAGGAGTTTATGCTTAATCAGAGGCCTTCACTTAGTCTGACTGAAGCCAGTCCATATCAAAAAAGGGTTGTCTTATTTTGCAAGACAAGACCTGCCATTTTTGGTCACCTGCCATTTCTCATCCTTTGACTTTGGTCAAAAGTTGACCTTTGACTGGTCAAATGTTGACCATTGACACTTTGACTTCTATTCACATGTCACACACCTATTGGAGAGCTGGTGGGGGCCTGTCCTCCTATTAGAACCTGGCAAGAAGGAGGGCGCATGCCACCCTTGGCGTGTGCCCAAGTTGGAGGCGCCCAGGAGTCCTTATTGGATAGGGACTCCATCTCCTTTTTGGATTTCGATTAGAGTTCTCCTAAGAACCAAGTTTGACTGATCTTAGGTGCCATCTAAGGAGGAATCCAAGGGACTCTATTTCCACCAATCAGATTTAGATTTGATTTCACAAAGGGTTGTGATTGGTTGGGAAGAAGAGGAGTTGGATCATGCTTAGTCTATAAATAAGACCCTACGCCTAACTCAAAGTGCATTAGAAAAGGAATTTAAATTTCCATGCCCTAAGGCTGCCTCTCCTCTCCTCCTCCATGCCAAATTCATCTTCTCCCTCTTCTCTCCATGTCCAAAAGTGTTTTGGGTTCTTGGTTGGTGCAATTCAGATGAGAGAAAGGTGACTAAAAGCTAGAAGGCTGCGTTGCTGCAAAGGACAACTGCTAATCTTTGAAAAGTGTTTTAAAGATCCTCCAGATCAGATCCTAATCTAATTTTTGGAGATATGATAGAGAAGAAGAGGATCTCCAGATCTAGCCTGAGTAGATACCGATAGAGGCCAGGCACTTGCATGGCTAGATCCAGAACCTTCCACTGCTTATAGGAACATCAACGGGTAATAGGATTACCCAACATCAAGGTAAATTAAATTTAATTTAATTTATTTAGATTTTATTTTTATTATTAGAATAATAAAGATGAGATCTAAAATATCTCAAATTTAATTATGATCAAAGAGAAAAATTTTTGAAATATATCTCTTGATTCGATCAGATCTGAACGAACCTGATCCGGAAAATCAAGATTTTCCTTCAACTGATATCAGAGCCAAGATTCTAAAAGTATTTAGATCTAATTTTTAATTTATTCTAATTAAAAAATAAGTAATTTTAGATATCACATAAGATGTGATTAGATCTAAAATTAAAAAAAATTAAAATTAAATGATTTGGATCTAAGATTAGAAAATATGCATGACTAGTTCTAAAATAGAATAGTTCTATAGAATAGTCTTGCATGTTTTCAATTTAATTTGATTAAATCATATTTTAGATCTATTTATTTACTATTTTTTGATATTATAATTATTATAATAATATCTAAAAAATAGTAAATAAAATTATTTAATTTTAAACATCATATGAGATATGATTGATGCATGTCTAGACTAGTTGTAGAATAGTTCTACATAGTTGTCTAGATTAGAGTTTATTTTGATAAGATTAATTTAAATCTAATTTTTTAGATTATTATGAGATAATTTAGATCTAAAAATATGCGTGATTTGATACATGAGATGTATGCAAAATATGCCATGATTAGATCTAATTTGTATATGAGATATATGATATAGATCTAAAACAGTTTTGTAGTATTACATGTTCCTGATTAAGGCATTCCTCTTGGCCGTCCGATCATAAGAACGAAGAAGGATTTAAAGGCCCTCTCCTTCCATCTGATGGGGTGTTCTTATGACGTGTAGGGGTGCTGCGCATTGGTCCTTAATCAGAAATCCAAAACTTACTTTCTGCAAAATCCTAGATCCTGAAATCCTAGGATTTATTATGCATATTTTATTTATGAACCCTACTTAATTAAGAATTAAGATTATGGAATATTAATTAGGTCTAAAATTGAGAATTTCAGATCTAAGACATATTCATAATACTGGGTTCGGGCTTGGGTAGCTCAATTAGGTCTAAGCGGTTGATCAAACCGAATCAAGAGTTGGTTAGATGGGATCAACAATGCTTAAATTAACCAGCCTAATAGGATTAAGTCTGGGTCAAGATCGAGTCACGATCAAGCAAGACCTAATTAGGCTTAGAGGTTAGAGTTTGAATTGTAGGCTAACCCAATTGGTTCTGGCTCAACAATTTGGTGTCTAAGTTAAGTTTGGCACATACGACCGACTGGATTTTAATTGGGAGCTACTCGATCTGAATGCGTTCTTGTATGAGTTAATGGCATATCCCTTCCACCGGTCTCACTTACCTGGCCATATCTGTTAACCCATTTTTGATTTGAGGTGGTCAATAATCTGAGCTAACCCATGCCACTAGGTTAGTCATAATTGTTATGACTATGACTAGTCTAGTTTAATGAGACCTGAATCAATTCTTCGAAAGAAAAGATTAAGTCTGAGATCTTCCACCATTGTAGATGTGCGGGCCCATCCCAAGGTTGATTGTTCTTGGCTAGATACAGTGGCTCAGTTGCATCGGGAAGATGCAACCATGTCTATTAGGCATTGGATGCTATAGGCTGGAGGATGAGTTGGGCTCAATATTTCAGATATAGTGAGAGACTCAATTAGAAATCCAGTCTATGCAAATGGTGGGTCTGACTTAACTAAGGAGTGGATCAATATTCCAGATATGGTGAGATTCATGAATTAGATACCAAGTTTGGGTGCACCATGATTAGAGAATCATTGAACAAGAGTTGTTCACTCATTGGCTAACCCATCACCAATAACTATTAGATAAGGTGATGAGTTAGATGGTGAGACCGCACCACCCTCTAGAAATCATTAATCATGAAGATTTTTGCATCTCTACAGAGAGAGTGTAGGGATCTGAGAAAATAGTGGGAGCTAATTTGTTTAAAAAAATAAAATTCTTAAATAAATTGGTCAAGTCATAATTACGGTATCTAACTAGAATCTTTGACTCTCTATAGGAAAATGTCTGCATCCAACCTATTAGCACGTATCCTGGACACACATAGACTGACTGGACTCAATTATAAAGATTGACTTAGGAACTACAAAATTATTTTGGATTTTGAGAAGTTAATCCATGTATTGGACGAGGATCTTCCCATCTTACCAGCCCGTCCATCCACTGAACAGAGAGCATCTCTAGAAAAATGGATAGACGACGATAATAAGGCCAGATATTACATGTTGGGCTCGATGTCTGATGAGCTCCAGTGCCAATATGAAGATATCGGGACGGCTCGCCAAATGTTGGCTCACCTATAGGAGATGTTTGGTGAACAGAGTCATGCAGCTAAGTATCAAGTCACGAAATGACTTTTTAAGGCTAAGATGTGTGATGGGCAGTCAGTCCAAGATCACTGTCTGATGATGATCAGGGACAAGAAAAAGCTTGAGAAGCTTGGTGTGAAGTTAGACTTGAATCTGTAGAATGATATTATTCTGCAATCCTTGACTGATGCATGATAGGGACACGATGTTGTCGTTAAGACACAGTGTTTATCAGTTTAATCCGACTTCTTAAAATAATTAAAAATACGTAAATAGCGGTGAGTCGGGTCGAATCCATAGGGAAGGTAGTGTTTTTAGATTTGAAATCTTTGATTTTATAAAAAAAGAAAAGAAAAGAGTTTTGGGATCAAAAGTGAAGTCGGAAAATTGAAAATAAAAATTAAAAGATGCAGAAATTTAAATTTGGTACTAAGATCTATTAGTTAGATCTTAGCATCTACTTGCAAAGTAATAATTTAAAGTGCAGAAATTAAATTACAATAAAAATAAAAAGAAAGAAATTAAAATGCAAAAATAAATTTTTTATTAATTAAAATTTCAGAATTTAAATACATAAAAAAAAGAAAAAAAAAATAAAATAAAATAGCCTAATCTCTTATCTTGGATCAGCATTGGCAGAAAAATGGTGTAGAAGCTTGGCTCTTCTTCTTGGCACCCGTTGCTTCGAAGCAGCCTTTAACCCACAGCCTGGCTTCGCCTGTACCAAAGCTTCACCTTGATCGGAGATGTTGATTTCTGGTGGCCTGGGGTCCTTTTTATAGAGCTAGGAGGGCTGGATATTTTTTTCTAAAGGCAATATGGGACTAATGCCTTTGTAATCATCAAAATACAAACAAATTTGGATAAAATTTGAATCAAAATAGCTCTGATATGACTCTGATAAATTTGATAAAATCCAGCCGTTCAATAGGAATCCAATGGTCCAAAAATCATCAAAATCGGATGCAGATAAGCTCCAGATCGGGTCAGGATTAAATTCTGGCCGTTGGATCACGCTTGATCGAGAAAATCTGACCGCAAATCATGCTTCGGAAGTCTTGATCATCGCCGACACCATTTTGGACCGTCGGATCATCGCCTGGATCGAGCGCTGCCGTCCGATGGTGATCCGCGTGATGTTTGTATCTGAATCAAATTCGGAAGCAACCACAGCCGTCCGATCCTGACCGCAAACAACCACATCCGTCCGATCGCGCAATAACTGTTCCCATGGACCGCATGGACCGGCTGCACCGCACACCGCAACCAATCAGCGCCGCCATTGTCAGACGAAAAGACTAAATTACCCTTGTGAGCCATGATAAATTTCTGTAGACCCTTAAGGGGTCTAGGTCCACCACGTGGCAATCTCTGATTCGCCGGAATTTGCTGAGCTGGCGGTCCACGCCTAGATCATGGACCGACTGATGGCTTCAATGGCTGAGTCGGCTTGATGGCTTGGCTTGGCTTGGTGGCTCGGCTTACGGAGCCGGCTGAGCTGTTTTCTTTTTTTTATTTAATTTTTATTTATTTTATATCTTTCAAAATTCATATCTTTTCCATTTTAGCTCCGTTTTACTTAAAATTTATTTCGTTGTGATCAATAAAATGAGCTCTTTCTATTGATAATAAAATTTTATTTTTTTAATTTTTATTATTTTTATTTTTTTATTATTTTTTAATTAATTTTTTAATTAATAAAAATATGAATTTTTCAAAAATTATATATAAATTGATTATTAATTCTTAAAAATTAATATCAATTAATTAATAAATTAATACTTTTATTGATGAATTTATTATACTTATCACACCCCCCAACTTAAGCTTTGCTCATCCTCGAGTAAAGAAAGAATTTAGTTTTAAATACCTTTGAACTTTAGAGTTTCGAATTTTACTTAAGCAATTTTCAAAATGGCCATTGATATTCAGTAGAGCTTAAATGAGACATATCATTGGGGTATTAATACTTATCAATAGAAAAATTAAGTAAAGAACATTAAATTTTTTAGAACTTTTTCTAAATTATTCCACTTTTATCTCTAATTTGTCTAAACTTTCATATAGGCAGGTGTATTGCTACTTCCATCCTTCATTTATTAATTTTTATTTTTACATTGCCCACTTTTTGACGCAAATATCATTGCTTACTTAGGCAACGGGACCCGGTTACTCGGTGGGAAACCAATGTTTCTTTTTTTTTTTTTTTTTTTTTAAACATTGTACCACTATTGAGTGTCTTAACTCCTTAAGCTTTCTATTTGATCCATGTAGCGAGTCTTGGGCCAATGACTCCCAAACCAGTTGGCTTTAGGGCATTAGGTATAGAATACCCCTCGGGCTTACTAGCTCGAATCAAATAGGCTACGAGTTAAGACTAGCTTTACAATGAGCTTCTTTGCCCTTCCCACCTTTTGATGCGAAACTCAATGCTTGCTTAGGCAAAGAGGCCCGGTTACTCAGTGAGAAGTACTTGGAAACTATTTTATTAAAATAAATTTTTATATGAAGAAACGTATAGTTACCCTACACAAGCCTATAAAAAGTAGACTTTTCTTTGATGCTAGTAGAAATAATTAGAAATGCTCCAAGAAAAAAAAAATTTTATGTTCTGGACTTAACTCTTTATTGAATTTTCTTAATACTTGATTCCTCAATATCTCATAGATTCTCTAATCTGTGCATCAATTTTTTTTTAAAATGCTTAGTTTAATTCGATTCTTAAGCATAATCAGGTATCTAAATACTAAATACTAACTTTTTTGAGGACTTAAAATTTTAAAATTTTTATTTTTCTCTCCCCCCAACTTAATCGACATTGTCCTCAATGGAGAAGAAAAAATAAAGGATGTAATAAAAAAACATGGAAGAATACACCTAACTCAGTATATATATATATATATATTTTTTTTTTTTGGTCCAGCACATGCCTTTGAAAATTTAAGCTCTTCCTCCAACTTATTCAAATTATCCTAAAAAATAAACTAAAAAAAATAAATTAGATAAAAATTAAATATTGGATTGCCTCCCAACAAGCGCTAAGTTTACCGTCTTCAGCCAGACACAATGCAGCTCACTATCCTGTGTCGAATATTGGATTGACAAATTCCAATGGTTTTGAATTGCCAATCTCAGAAAGTTAATTTTTAATTCCATTATTGATATATTCACCGTTAATTTTTGGGATATATTTTATGATTCCATTCTCAGACCCATGTTTATTAAGAATTTCTCCTATTTGTTTTTCTAAAATGCTCATGAATGGAGTTTTAGGAGTTAAGTTTGATTCAATGGGTGCTGGAATGGTGACTAAAGGTGGTTTTAATTCTGGAGGTAAATTAATATGATCCTGCTTAAACAACTCCATTGATATTTTATTACATGCCTTTTGATTTTTATAAGAAGAACCAGCTTCTAGGGTTGAAGGGAATAGGACATTAGGTTTATAAGTCTCGGGTAAATCATCTATTCTCTTTTTTCCTTATTTAAACTAAACTAGCATCAGTACTAATTTTTGGCTTGGGTTCTTCTATGTGGTTAGTCTCAGTACTAACCAGTTCCTCTAAATTTTTATTTTGGCTAGCATCAGTACTAGCCTCTCTCACCTGGTCTTGGTATGGGTCCATAAGAATCCTATAGCTTTTAAGTTCAGGAATTACTTTGGTATTCTCAAATTGGGGATTCTTAGGTGAGACATTAAATTGATAACTTGGTCTAGGTGGTTGGTGGACATTAGGTGGGTTGTTTGAAATTGGTAGGTTCGATAGTTGATCTAGTTCTCTCCTCATGTTAGACTCAACTAATTATCCTATTTTGAGCTTCTAGTCTGGCGATAGATTGCTGTTGAGTTAGAATTAATTGTTGAAGTTGGTTAAATCTATCATCAGCTAGATTGGTCTATTGAGGAGGTGGGTATGAAGGCTGATTATAATATGATGGCTGAGTTAAACTGACTAGGCTGACCATTATTATAGGCATAATTTTATTTTGATAATTTTGCTCAAGTGAAATTTGGGTCTGAGCCTGAGTCTGTTGGGATGTCCAAGAAAAATTAAAGTTACTCCAATCTGAATTATATGAATTTGAAAATGGATCATTAATCAATTTGGAGTATCCTTGAGTAGCTTGAACTTGTTCTTGGATAAAATATGGAAACTGTGCAGTCATAGGATATTCACTTACATGATGGGTTGGACTAGCACAGATTGAATAACTCTCCTGATAATTAGAAGATTGTTGACCTAGGGTTAGGAGTTGATCTATTTTCTGATCAAGAAGATCAACTTTATCTAATTTTTGGACTATTAGGTTCATATTAGCCATTTGATTATTATATTTAATGTGAATCAACCATTCAATTAAGTTCAACTAAATCAGAAAAAGTGATTTTCTACCGTGCATGTATTAGTGCAACCCTATTGTGTGGTTCAAAAAAAAAAAATTTTAGATTTTTATTTTTTTTATTTTTTTAATTATTATTATTATTATTATTATTATTTTATTATATTAAAAATTATTTTTTTTAATTATTTTATTTGTTAATTTTAATTTAATTTAATTTAATTTAATTTATCATTTTTAATATTTTTTAGTTAGTTTAATTTAATTTTTATTTTATTTTATTTTTAGAGGAGTAAGGAGAAGAGTTCTAAAGAAAAGATCCTAAGGAGTTCTAGAACTAAGAAGAAAGAGAAGAATTAGGTTTAATTAGATTTAATATTGGTTAGCAATCAAGTTGGTCAATCAATCCTGACTAAGGGTTATCCTAGATCTAGACAGCTCCTAACTGCCAAGGTCACCTTCAAGCCTTCCAAGTGTAGGATTAGCCAATCAACTAGCCAGGTAAGTATAAGGGCGGTGGGAGTCCCCCCGTTGCTTGCCTTAGACACCAATTATGCTTGGCCAAGTAAGCGAATGGAACCAATTAAAAACCACCTTCCTTCGGATCCAATCGTCCCTGAATCACTTTCCTAGACACCAGTCAAATTGACTTATCCTAACCCGATTCAACTCTTTGGATTCCTTATCCTATTGAGCTCGAGTTCCTAGGATTGATGTCTAATTGATTTTAAAATTAAAGGCTTAGGTCAATGCAGGATGTTGGTTGGTTGTTTGTGGGCTAAGGAAGGGTGATCAAATCCCCACCTTATCTTGTTTAATTGGGTTGTACCCTTAATTTAATTTAATATGATATGCAAAAAAAAAAAAAAAAAAATCAATCAAAGGGTTCTATGCAATTTAAACTAGATGCATGTAACTAATTGAATTCTGAAAGGCTTACCTTGCCTCCAGCAATCACCAAAAAAAATAAAAATAAAAATAAAACTAATATGATGCATGCTCTAAACAGTTAGGGTTTCTAATCTTATCATGAGGCTTTTAATTAGGTTTAAATGGATATTTTTTTAAATTAATTTAAAAATAAAATAAATAAATAAATAAAAAGGAAAGAGGACTAGGGTTAGGATTGATCTTACCAAAATTAGATGCTTTCTTCGTTTTCTCCTTTTTTTTCTACAAAATAAATAAAAAAAAATTAGTAAGCAATATTAAAAAAAATATAATTAATTTACAAAAAAAATCAAAGAAATCAAAGAAAAAAAAATAGCATCTATTCCTTCCCTGGCAATGATGCCAAAAACTAGGTGCGTTTGTCGAAATTATTTTTAATAAATCAAAGAAATCAAAATCAAAAATCAAAAACCTTCCCCAGCAACGACGCCAAAAACTTGGTGCATTTGTCGAAATTATTTTTAATAAATCAAAGAAATTAAAATCAAAAATTAAAAACCTTCCCTGGCAACGGTGCCAAAAATTAGGTAGTATTTTTAATCTGTGTTTATCACCGTGTTTATCAGTTTAATCTGACTTCTTAAAATAATTAAAAATACGTAAATAGCGATGAGTCGGGTCGAATCCACAGGGAAGGTAGTATTTTTAGATTTGAAATTTTTAATTTTATAAAAAAAGAAAAGAAAAGAGTTTTGGGATCAAAAGTGAAGTCGAAAAATTGAAAATAAAAATTAAAAGATGCAGAAATTTAAATTTGGTACTAAGATCTATTAGTTAGATCTTAGCATCTACTTGCAAAGTAATAATTTAAAGTGCAGAAATTAAATTACAATAAAAATAAAAAGCAAAAAATTAAAATGCAAAAATAAATTTTTTATTAATTAAAATTTTAGAATTTAAATACATAAAAAAAAAGAAAAATAAAATAAAATAGCCTGATCTCTGATCTTGGATCAGCATTGGCAGAAAAATGGTGCAGAAGCTCGGCTCTTCTTCTCGGCACCCATTGCTTCGAAGCAGCCTTTAACCCATAGCCTGGCTTCACCTGTACCAAAGCTTCACCTTGATCGAAGATGTTGATTTCTGGTGGCCTGGGGTCCTTTTTATAGAGCTAGGAGGGCTGGATATTTTTTTCTAAAGGCAATATCGGACTAAAGCCTTTGTAATCATTAAAATATAAATAAATTTAGATAAAATTTGAATTAAAATAGCTCTGATATGACTTTGATAAATCTGATAAAATCCAGCCGTTCAATAGGAATCCAACGGTCCAAAAATCATCAAAATCGGATGCAGATAAGCTCAGATCGGGTCGGATTAAATTTTGGCCGTTGGATCACGCTTGATCGAGAAAATCTGGCCGCAAATCACACTTCGGGAGTCTTGATCATCGCCGGCACCATTCTGGACCATCGGATCATCGCCTGGATCGAGCGCTGCCGTCCGATGGTGATCCGCGTGATGTTTGTATTTGAATAAAATTCGGAAGCAACCACAACCGTCCGATCCTGACCGCAAACAACCACATCCGTCCGATCGCGCAATAACTATTCCCATGGACCGCGTGGACCGACCGCATCGCACACCGCAACCAATCAGCGTCGCCGTTGTCGGACGAAAAGACTAAATTACCCTTGTGAGCCGCGATAAATTTCTGTAGATCCTTAAGGGGTCTAGGTCCACCACGTGGCAATCTCTGATTCGCCGAAATTTGCTGAGCTGGCGGTCCACGCCTAGATCGTGGACCGGCTGATGGCTTCAATGGCTGAGTTGGCTTAATGGCTTGGCTTGGCTTGGTGGCTCGGCTTACGGTGCCGGCTGAGCCATTTTCTTTTTTTTATTTAATTTTTATTTATTTTATATCTTTCAAAATTCATATCTTTTCCATTTTAGCTCCATTTTACTTGAAATTTATTTCATTGTGATCAATAAAATGAGCTCTTTCTATTAATAATAAAATTTTATTTTTTTAATTTTTATTATTTTTATTTTTTTTTATTTTTTTAATTAATTTTTTAATTAATAAAAATATGAATTTTTCAAAAATTATATATAAATTAATTATTAATTCTTAAAAATTAATATCAATTAATTGATAAATTAATACTTTTATTGGTGAATTTATTATACTTATCAATGCATATGGGCAATTCATCATGAATTACCACATGCATAAACTTCAAAATTTCTTGGCCGAATTAGTGAATATGCTGGTCACCGTTGAGCTTTCTATGAAAGGTTCTAAAGTCTCAGTTCTTGCTATGGAACAGACTTCTTCCAAAAGAAAGTCTTATGGAAAGAAAAAGAAGTCTGTGAAAAAGCAAAAGATGGAAGGAGGAAAGAAGAAGAAGGCAGAGCCAAAGATGAAAGCTGCTGCCAATAGAAAGTATTTCCATTGCAACAGCGACGGCCATTGAAAGTGGAACTGTCCTACTTACCTGGCCTCCCTGAAGAACAAGAAGGAAGGTCCTTCTGGAGGTATGCTCGTTATAGTGCTTAGATTTAGATCCAAGGGACTTTATTCCCACCAATCAGATTTAGATCTGATTTCACAAAGGGTTGTGATTGGTTGGGAAGAAGAGTTGGATCACGCTTAGTCTATAAATAAGACCCTGCGCCCAACTCAAAGTGCATTGGAAAAGGAATTTAAATTCTCATACCCCAAGGCTGCCTCTCCTCTCCTCCTCCATGTCCAATCCATCTTCTCCCTCTCCTCTCCACATCCAAAAGTGTTTTGGGTTCTTGGTTGGTGCAATACAGATGAGAGAAAGGCGACTAAAAGCTAGAAGGCTGCGCTGCTGCAAAGGACAACTACTGATCTTCGAAAGGTGTTTTGAAGTTCCTCCAAATCAGATCCTGATTTAATTTTTGGAGACATGATAGAGAAAAAGAGGATCTCTAGATCCAGCCTGAGTGGATACCGATAGAGGCCAGGGACTTGCATGGCTAGATCCAAAATCTTTCGCTGCTTACAGGATCATCAATGAGTAATAGGATTACCTTACATCAAGATAAATTAAATTAAATTAAATTTATTTAGATTTTATTTTTATTATTAGAATAATAAGGATCAGATTTGAAATATTTTAGATCTAATTAGGATCAAAGAGAAAATTTTTTGAAATATATCTCTTGATCTGATCAGATTTGAACGAACCTGGTCTAAAAAATTAGGATTTCCCTTCATAAAGAACGTCACAGATTTCTTTAGATCTGCGCTAAAGATCAGGAGCTTCCACAACATGGTATCGATGCTTGTGATGTTAAGGATGATTGGCGTTCAAGCGATATCATGGATCTACAATTTGGTATCAGAGCTAGGTAATACCAGAAACATTATGGATGATAATATGGTATCAGAGTCAGGTTTCAGAGCCTGATGGTGCATGAAAGGAAAGGAGAAGTTATACAAGATAAAATCAGAAATCTGCATAAGGATTCCATGGTATGTCTCAAATCTATCTTTGTTATTGCTATGGTTTGGCCAATCGAAAGTAGCGAGTTGAAGGCGGAGGTTGAGAGGATTAACAAAAAGAGATTTTCCTGAGGTGGAAGGATTTGGTGCATGATTTGCTGATTGATCTTGATGGAAAGGCTGGGGTGTATGATGGTTATGTGACAGACAGGGAGCATTGGAGTGTTGCAGTAGCACTTTCCTAGAGATGCGGGATAGAGAGAGGCTCGGAGATGCAAGGCAGAGAGAGGTATCTCAGTAGAGAGCATCAAGGTTCTCTAGGAAGATGGGTAGTTTAGGGCTGTTGAAGAGAGATTTTTCAAGGCGTAATGGTCGAAGCAAGGCTGAAGAAGTGACTATACATCCTTCAGTGTTAAAAAGATAGGAAAGTAGTCAGAGATGTATTTAGCGGTTCGACCAGAGCAAGAATTTACGAAGCCTTGGGAGTGATGGAGATGGATGATCCATGGAGGTCCTACAGGTTAGGGCTGGATGGCTATAGAGCGGCGTAGAGATGAGTCAGGGAGCACTAGAGTGCTGCAGGAGCGCTACCGTAGAGGCACAGGGGCTGAGAGAGGCTCGATGGTGTAGCAGTCGAGGAGTGTATCTCAGTAGAGAGTGTTAGTGGTATCTCAGGGAGATCGGGTGCTGGTCTCAGGAAGAGCTAGGGGGTCTCAGGGAGGGCCAGTGAAGGAAAATCCTGATTTCCCGGTCCAGATTCGTTCAGATCTGATCAGATCAAGAGATATATTTCAATTTTTTTTTTTTGATCTATATTAGATCTGAGATATTTCAAATCTAATTCTTATTATTTTAATAAATAAGATAAAATAATGATAAATTAAATCAAATTTAATTTACCTGATTTGGGTAATCCTATTATCCTGTTGATGATCCTATTTGCAGCGGAAGGTTCTGGATCTAGCCACGCAAGCGCCTGACCTCTACCGGTATCTACTTGGGCTGGATCTGGAGATCCTCTTCTTCTCTATCATATCTCCAAAAATCAAATTTGGATATGATCTGAAGGATCTTCAAAACTCCTCTTGAAGATCAGCAGTCATCCTTTGCAGTAGTGCAGCCTTCTTGCTTTTGATCTCCTTTCTTTGATTTGGATCGCACCAACCAAGCTCCAAAACTATTTTGGACATGGAAAGGAGAGGGAGAAGAAGCTTTGGCATGGAGGAGGAGAGGAGAAAAAGCCTTGGGCATGGGGAATTCTGATTCAATAATCTCATATAATTTGAGTTGGGCATAGGGTCTTATTTATAGACTGACTGTGATCCAACTTCTCTTCTTCCCAATAATCACAACCCTTTGTGAAATCAGATCTAAATCTAATTGGTGGGAATAGAGTCTCCTGGATTCCTCCTTAGAGGGTGCCTAAGACCAGTCAAACTGGATTCTTAGAAGAACTCTAATTCGAATCCAAAAGGGAGGTGGAGTCCTTGTCCAACAAGGACTCCAGGGCGCCTCCAACTTGGGTGCATGCCTAGGGTGGCGTGCACCCTCCTCCTCGCTAGGTTCTGGTAGGGGGATAGGCCCCCACCAGCTCTCCAATAGGTGCATCACATGTGGTCAAAAGTCAAAGTGTCAATGGTCAATGTTTGACCTATCAAAGGTTGACTTTTAACCAAAGTCAAAGAACAAGAAATGGCAGGTGACCAAAAATGGCAGGTAATGTCTTACAAAATAAGACAACCTTTTTTGACTTGGACTACCTTTAATCAGACCATATGAAGGCCTTTGATTGAGCACAAACTCCTTTGGATCAGATAGGACAACTTATTTATGATAGTAAAAGAAGAACGTTAGGTTCAATCGAGTGCTAGCATGATTTCCCTGAACCTAATTGAATCTCATTCAGATCAATTGAACTGGATCAATTTAATTGATGATCACCAGATTCAAACCCTTATTTCTGTGACCCAGTTAGGTTTAGTTCTGTATGGTAATGGGATATGTCATGATCTCTATCATCGACATCATCGAAACTTCTTTCGATGGATCAAAACTCTTCTGATTCGAACAACTAGAATGATTGATCATCTAAATCATTCTAATTGCTCCCAAGATCCACCAGTGACACCTAGCAGTATATGGTGGCAACCCATCAGAGCTGAATGCGAACCTCTTGGTGCAGCTACCTATGTGATTAAGTTTTTCTATCTTAAGCCCCGATCAGATTAGGGTTAAGGTAAACTTGTCAAACCCTAGTCTCTGTTATATGATGTAATCATTCGATTCGAGTCTGATATGAAAATCTAAATAAAAACTCTTTCTATTATTTCACTCTGCCATGGCCATGGGCTTCTGGGACTTGATTCTCATGATTATCATAGGGCTGCTCCTCTACCACCGAGGTAGATAGATTCCATCTTGATGCAATCCAGTTCCTACAATGAACATGTTATAGCCAACATACACCTCAGGGTTCCATATGGCTAGGAGATCGAGTAATTTGTAGTCAAACTATAACACCCTCAAGGTGAACTGCCGATGCACCTCAGGTCAAAGAATTAGACACACTACTGCAGCATCGAGTCGGTCATTGACGAGAAGGTAGACTTCCTAATGACTACTTGAGATGGTCATGCTCAGTGCCCTCGTTCTCTAACGAGTACCTATACTCTCACTCCAGTGTCTCCACACCATAGACTCAAGACTCATCTACTAAAGAGAAGCGATTGTACACCAACCTTCCGGATCAATCACCATCCTCGTGATGATCCTATGGTCGGGAGCAATTTATGAGTTAATAATGATTATTCATGTCTTAAATTTTCAACTCTTGAAAATATGAATTATCATTGCCATTAACTCAAAGGATGTATCACAGATACTAAATACACATATGTGATAGAAACTAACCCATTTATTGATTTTAGTCAAAATTATAATTTTGCCCCTAGAAGTGTATTATAAGTGTCAGCCAATTCTGGCTTTTGGGCACATATATCTAACAGCCAGAGGCATCTCTAGCAGTCGAAAGTATCATGGATCAGGTTTCTTCTACAGAAGCATCAGGAAGAGTCGCGGTTCAGATGGAGGATGATTCTTTGGGCGCAACTAAAGCGATGGCTGGTGTAGAGGCAGAAGGGAAGGACTAGGGTGAAATTTTCTAGGATTCAGTCATTGATTTCAAAAGAGTTGGATGAGCTTTTGAGTTTTGGAGGTGCCCATGGGTTGCAAAAGTATCCGAGATGACTTCGAAGAGGATCGCAGAGTGCAGAGGATTCAAAGGGGCAGCGATGATGTTCAAGATACAATGGCAGGTCCAGCAGTGCAGCATTGGGTGGTTGGCCTCAAGGGACTCGATGATAAAGTTGGCTTCTACGGCATTATGTGGACTTCAAATATAGGTGGAGCTCCACAGTGGTGGCTTCACAAGTGGAGAGAAAATTTGGCATGATTTCAGAGTGCCGATGATTTACAGTTCTAGGTGGAGTGGCACATGCAGGTAGACAGGCATAGCTCTAAGGAGATCGTATTAGGTGGTAAATTATGTACTAGTACAGAAATGCTGTAGGTTCTCTAGGAAAGTTTAGAGAAAATGATGCAACTACTAAGTAGAAGAGATCCTACAATTCTAGGGTGGTGCCAAGAAGCAAGCACAGGTCTTCAGTAGTGGAGGCGGTCATCCCAAAGGACTCAAAGGTGCACAACAACTGAAGAGGATTGGTGGAGGTGATGTTTGTAGAGGTGCTGTTGAGTGCGCAGGGATGGTGTGATCATGCATGAGGTCATTATCGAGAGGTTTGCCAAGGCTTGGGAGTACCAAGGTGGAGATTGTGATGATTTGTGATGCTCCCAAGCCTTGGAAGGCCATGGGAGGAGTCAGGAGGTTTGCTCCATGGATTAAAGGAGCTTGGTTGGTGCTACAGAGACTTGGGACATATGGTGAAGCAAGAAACCAAAGTCAGAGAATCAAGACTATAGAAAAAAGATTTTCTGTAGGTTAGCTAGCTCAGTCCAAAACTGGGTCGGCTATGTCTCAGAGCATAGGCAAAATAGAGAGCTGCACGTTTGGGACTGCTGACACGGCATAGGACTGGGCTGGCTCAGTTTCAAACTGAGCTGACCTAGTGAAACTTAGCTGACTCAGTACTGAACTGAGCCGGCTCAGTGCACGGGCAGAGTTACATGAGGGTCTGTTTTAGGCTAGGATCTGGGTTGATCCTAGGGGTCTTAAGGCCTAATTTGAGAGGTCTTAAGAGGGCTAATTCATATATGGTTTGGATCTAGATCTAGAGGATGAGAACATGGGAGACATGGGTGCACATGGGCTCGATGAGTGCTTTCATGTATTGGGTTAGCTAGGAGAGTTTTTGGTCAGGCCTAATGGCTATGTATAAATACAAAGGTTGTATTAGGATTTTCAAGGTTGAAATCAATATAGACCTTTTCTCCCTCAACTCTTTTCTTCTCTTCTCTCTAGAGTTAATGCCCTAAGGTTCTTGAAGAAGCCCTAGAGAAGGGGGGCATCTTCCTCAAGCCCAAGGAGGGAGGTGCTCCATCACAGATCCAGGTGGAGGATCGATGGTTTGCTACCCATAAAAAATGTCACAGGTTCCTTCAGCTCCATGCTAAAGATCAGGAGCTTCCGCAACATGGTATCAATGCTTATGATGTTCAAGATGATTGGCATTCAAGCAATATCATGGGTCTATAATTTGGTATCAGAGCTAAGTGATGCTTGAAACATTATGGATGACAATAGAAGTATGGGTGTGGACTTTCTTATGCGCAAGAAAAGAGAGAGAGAGTCCCAATACAACTAGGACTCCTCTTGTTTGACTAGGTTAAAATAGGTTTGAACCTAATTTAAATCATATTTAAACTAGATTAAATGCAATCCAATTAAAGGTGATCCTAGTCCAACTATAAGCCTAATTAAATCAGATTAGATCAAGATTTAAATCTGATTTAAATCCTAAGTCAATTTGGTGCACCCAAGACCTAGTCAAATAAGGAATTATTCTTTCTTGCAATTGACTTATCCAATAAATCAACTAGACTTAATCTAATTAAATTCAAACTAATTCTAATTGAATCTAATTTAATTAGACTTGATCTCAGCCTGATTACTTAATCAAATTAAGCCAATTAGTAATCCAATTGCTAATCGATCCTCCTATAATACTTGCATTAGGTCAAACATCAATCGTATTGATGGATTTACCTTAGAACAATTTTGAATCATCGATTAACCATCTAATCAGATTACAAGCTTTAATGTGTATGTTCTCATAGGTTCGAAGCTAAGCTGGTAGTACAAGAATCAATTCCTGTACCAATCAAAGTTACCATCTAGCAATGGTTCTCGACGTTCGGATAGGTCAAATGTATGCAAAGCAACTTTCTTAAAATCCTAGCTCATGATTCCGATATAATTCATCCCTCTGACCAATAATACTCAAGATGACTTTGATTATGCTGTCAAACACTCATATAAGTAATCTCTATGGTGTCTCAAAATTTCGCAAATCTCTTGATACCTCACGAGGATTACCCAGGCCTAGGGTTTGCTAAATTGAAACACAGTGAGTCGTTCTCTTCCTGAAGTTAATCAGGAGTGGTCAATCCTATCTTAACTCACAAACCGATTTTACAAGTACTTGATTGTACCCAAAAATTTTTTGAACCTATATTAGAAATACAGTCAGTTCGGCACCAAAGTACAGTGAGTTGCTTGCAAGTCATCATGGTGATCTCATGTCGGAGGAACACTTATACCCATTGGCCTTAGTGATAGGAAACAAGCAAGGTTTCATGCATAGATTTCAAAACTTTTTCGAAAATAAAGAGCAGCGAAAGACATAGATTAAACTATTTAATCTACAAACGCATGTAATAAAATTACAAAACCCTACATCAAAGATCTATAACATATTATGATGCAAATATAAATCTGAAATTAAATTAATCATGAGTGGTATTGATCACATCGATACCAAGATCTAGAATAATTCTAGATCTAATTCTAGATCGCACCTATATCATCAAGAGATTAGATCTCTTATCTTTGTGCTGATCGAGAACTCCATGACTGAATCCATTATTGCATTTAAAGCCGCATATGCATCCGACCTCTATAGGTGATCCACACGAATCTGCAACACAGATCGAAGGTTCGTCGAACGAAGATCCGCTCGGAGTGCTAGCTTCTCGCAGATCCCTCCTAATGGTTAATCAAATGCATGTTCTTTAGATCTCTTGGACAATCCAAGAGATGAAGAACATGAGGAGGAATAAGAAAGGAATCCAATCCTTGGATCTCCCATAAAATAGAAATAAAAAGACATATGAAAAAAACCCTTGGAGAAGATAAATCTTCTCCTTTAGGACATCAATAGTAGATATCCTGAAAACACCTCTATGCTAGGATTAGAGGAGACCTTCTCCTCTAGATTTTTTTTTAATTTTTCAGATATCACATCCTCAGATTTTTCTCTTAAAAATCTCATAAATAAAATTGAGAAGAATGGCTCTCAAGGAAATCCTAAGAGAAGACCTTCTTCTCTTCTTTTTCTCGCATCAGGACATGATCAGATCATGTGTAAAAATGATCACCATGCCTCAACACCTTGGAGCACAGATCCCACACCCACTTCTTCTCTCGCTCTTAGATCTTTATTATATAAAAATCACATAAAATAATGAAGAAGATGATACTCAAAAGAAAATAAAGAGAAGACAATCTTCTCTTACCTTTGTGCCTTCATGACATCAATGATTGATGTCCAAATGAAGACCTTTTCTCTAAGGATCATGGTGCCATCTTTCATCAAGCCCTTCCTCTCTCTCTCTCTCCCAGATTTTTATTATATAAAAATCACACAAGAAAACAAGGGAAGGTTAGAAAATAAATCTCTAAGAGAAAATAGATTTTTCTCTTACCTTTGTCTTCATTAAGACATGAACTTTTCATATCATAATGAAAATCATTTCTCCAAGGAAGTAGGCATCCATAAACCCCATGCCAAACCTTCTCTTCGTTCTCTATTTTGCCATAAAAAATCAGATGTTTTTGACGTAAATAACTACCTTGAAGGGGCGGCACAAAATAAGGGTTGACTAGGCCAAAAACAAAATCAAACTAGTTGGATGCCTCATCCCCAATTTTCAGCAATGAGAAACATAAAAGAACACCCAAAAAAGAAGGAAAATGGGCAATAAAAATATTGGTGGGCATGGGAGAAAATCCAAAAGAGGGAAGAAGAAATTTTGGTACAAAAAGACTCTTCCAAGTAGGAATTAAATCCTAACAACTTCTTGATTTTGACCAAGGCAAAACAAACTCCCAAATAATCTGATATGTGGGTGTGGAAGGCCTTCTAGAATTAAATATTTTGCATGGGCTTTAATAGGTGCAAGAGAAAGAGAGAGAGTCACAGTCCAACTGGAACTCCTCTTATTTGACTAGGTCAAAATAGGTTTAAATCAAATTTAAATCTCATTTAAATTAGATTAAATACAATTAAATTAAGGATGATCCTAGTCCAACTAGGAGCCCAATTAAATCAGTTAAATTAAGATTTAAATCTGATTTAAATCCTAAGTCAATTAGGTACACCCAAGTTCTAGTCAAATAATGAATTGTTCTTTTTGCAATTGGCTTATCCAATAAACTAACTAGACTTAATCTAATTTAGTTCAAACTAATTCTAATTGAATCTAATTCAATTAGGCTTAATCTCAATCCAATTGCTCAATCAAATTGAGCTAATTAGCAATCCAATTGCTAATTGATCCTCCAATAATACTTGCATTAGGTTAAACACCAATCGTATTGATGGATTGATCTTAGAATGATTCTCAATCGTCAATTAACCATTTGGTTAGGTTACAAGCTCTAATGTGTGTGACTCCATAGATTCGAATCTAAGTCGGTAGCACCAGAATCAATTTCTATACTAATCAAAGTTACCATCTAGCAATGGTTCCTGACGTTCGGATAGGTCGAATGTATGCAAAGCAACATTCTTAAAACCCTTGCCCATGGTTATTGTATAATTCATCCCTATAACCATTAATACTCAAGATGACTTCGAGTACCTTATCAAGCACTCATACAAGTCATCTCTACTGTATCTCAAAATTTTGCAAATCCCATGACACCTCATGAGGATTACCTAGACCTAGGTTTTGCTAAATTAAAACATGATGAGACATTCTCTTTCTGAAGTTAATCAAGAGTGGTCAATCCCATCTTGACTCATACACCAAATCTACAAGAACTTGACTATACCCAAAAATCATTCATCACCTATATTAGAAATACAAGCAGTCCTGTACTAAAGTATAATAAGTTGCTCGTAAGTCACGGTTGCGATCTCAGATCGGAGGGATACTTATATCCATTGGCCTTAGCTAGCTACTCTTGATACTAGAGTGCTATATTGGTTACATTCAATGTAGATGTACTCCTACATCTCACTTGGATGCCATAGCAGTGTCTCCACACCACTTGGTTATGAGGACAACCAATGCATATGGCATACAGCGACCTACACTTAATAAGTTATCATCCTTGTTAATAACTTATCATTTGATCTTGAATAATTTAAGAACCATCTGATAAATTCTTATTTATCGATTGATTGTAGTTCTAAAAACTTCATCATAATTTAGGAGTTCATTTAAGGAAGATAGAACTTTTATGATGAAACGGCCAAATTACTATTATTATTTGATAATTTATATACTAATTCCAATCATCTACTACTTAGATGATTGGCTTTAGGATACATTTTTCAACACTTAGCTAGCTATTCTTGGTAGTAGAGTGCTACATTGATCATGTTCAGTGCAGATGTACTCCTACATCTGACATGAATGCCATAGCAATGTCTCCACACCACATGGTTGCAAGGACAACCAACGCATATGGCATACAAGGACATACACTCGATAAGTTATCATCCTTGTTAATAACTTATCATTTGATTATGAATAATTTAAGAACCATTTGATAAATCCTCCTTTATTGATTGATTGTGGTTCTAAGAACTTCATCATAATTTAGAAGTCCATTTAAGGAAGATAGAACTTTGATGATGAATCAGCCAAATAACTATTATTATTAGATAATTCAAATATTAATTTCAATCATCTACCACTTAGATGATTGACTTTAGGACACATTTCCCAACACCTACTCCCGAGTTTGAAGTTTCAAAAGAAGGGAGTACAAATGTGAGTGTCGAAGTTCTTTGCAAGTTTTTCGCACTTGGGAGATGAAAAGTTTGGCTTTTTTTGACTAGTGCCAATGCTTCTTAATGGACGAATGATTTGAAAGAACATCCATTTCAAAATGTACCCTAGTATGGAGTTCTAAGTATGGCATCATTAACATTCTGTTAGTCGTTTGGGGCAGGCATAATGGCTCAAATGTGCGGTAGGTCGGGATTGGTTGAAGAGGATTTGTAATCATAACCACTCTGGACTTTCTCAAGTATTTAAAGTCTTTCTTCTCCTGACTCATCAATTTCAAATGCACCCTCCTTTTCCTTCCATTCCCCGCTTCCTTCGAGCATCCAATTCACCCTCCATCAAGATTTCTTCTATCACTATTATCCTTCCCGACTGCCTTCCACCTTTCCGATCATCCTCCCAGGCACTTCGATCGATTTAGGTTAGTCTCTCATCTCTTCTTCTACTTTTCTTTAATTTTCTTTTGCTACTAAAGTTTCTTTTGATTTCTTCAGTATGAAATTACTGTTCCCTAAAACTTTCATAACTCTTTTTTCTTTGAATTTTTCGAAGGATATTCCGAATAGTTTGATCCAAATGTCTGGTGACATTTTTGGATCCAATGATTCTGGGAGTTTGTCGGGGCCGAACTCCCCAAATCTGATCCCTAGGGTAGAAACCAAAATTAAGGAGGCACCTCATCCAATTTTTATTCCCAAAACCATCCCCTGCACCACATCTTTCGAAGATCTATCTTTAATCAAAATCCAATATGGGGTGCCACCTGAATATGATCTTGAACTTTCTGGGTCAAGCGGCTGAGCTTGCACTCCCCCTCTGGGTTACTTCTACCTGTACCTAGAAGCCTTCCACGTCAGATTGTGGCTTCCACTTTCTCTCTTCGTAATCACCCTTTTTTGCTTCCTAAATAATTCTTTAGCCTCCATGGTACCGAACTCCTTTAGGTTTATTATAGGATTTCTTTCTCTTTGCATTACTGTCGAAGTTCATCTTACCATCTCTCTATTCTGGAATTACTTCACTTTTAAGCGCCATCCCACCGCTAAGGATTGGTGGTACCTTTCTTCCTAGTTCGATAAGATGGGACTACTGAAAGGTGCTCCTTCCATTCACAACTGGAAGAAAAAGTTCTTCTATGTTTCTTGTCTGACTCTAGAATTAGAACTTTCATCCTGAGGAGACCTGAGGGACTTAGTCCGTCAAGCTCCAGGGTTAGAAAAAGAGGATTAGGACTCAGCTGCCAGACTTAGGAATTATCGAGCACCTCTTCTGTCTAAGCAGATAAAGGATCAAACCTTGTTCAACCTTAGCCTGAGTCCCTTTAATCCAGTAGGTATATTTTCGAGCTTCATAAGTTACCTTCCTGTCTTTCTTTCTAACTGTAATTCTCTCATCATAGCAGAAATGAACTCAGATGAGCTTCAGCACTTTTCCAAGGAGCTCCAAGCTCATAAGAGGAAGAAGGGTGGTGCGCCCGATGAGACCTCGAAGAAAGTGAGGGTTGATGCCTCTAGCTTTGCCACACCTACTGATAATATTGCTGGCATCGATGTCATAGTACCTCCGACATCTGCCAGTCCTCCTGTCAAAGTCCCTATTCCAGAACCTCCCACTGATAAAGGAAAGGGGATAGAAAAGAGAAGGAAGAAGTCGACCACCCGCAAGGCCCGTCGTAAAGCCAACTCTAGTAGATCCAACAATGACAACGAGGATCCAGGGGAAATCCCTTCGAGAATTGAGAGATCATCAAATCATTAATCGACGGGTGCACCCTATCTAAATTTGTGGATAGGATTGTTGATGCCGACTTCAGATAGTGCATCTAGGACTCTCTTGGGACTTTCCTTGAGGTAACTACCTCATCTCGTTTCTCTGACTTGTTCTTGTGCTCGTTCATTAATGTCCCCATTTTTTTTGTAGCTAGGTCACCAACTGTTTGCCAACATTAAAGGGCTTAACCATCAAAAGTCATAGGTAGAGAAGTTTCAGAAAAAACATTAGGCCAAAATCTACCACCTCCTCAAAGAGAAATCCATGGAGGTCAGGGGCCTTCCGGAGACGATCCAGAACACCGAACAGGCCCTGATGAAGGTGAAGGAGGGGCTCGATCTGGAGACCAAGAACAAGAAGAAGATTAAGGCTAAAATGGTTGAAAAGGAGAGGCAGACTCTAGAGTGAATCTCAGAGGCCAATGTTTAGACGGTACAAGACTTCAAGGCCTCCTCAGAGATGAAGAACATCAAGATCGACTTCGCTAAAGTGGCCTTCATCAAGGGATTCGAGCTCTACCAAAAGAATGTAATCAAGAAGTTTCTCAAACTCTATCTCGGCTTTCTAGATGGTGGATCTTTTGATGATGGGTGGGGCCATCTAATGCAGGTGTCGATCTCCCATCCATCGAACTTTCTTAACTGCACCTCCTTCCATATCAGCCGAACCAACTTTAGAGCTTGAGGCTATCCCCAGAGCATCGAGCTCCTTAGCTGCTTCTCCTCCTAAGGTTGGAGGTCTTTAATCATTATATTTTTTCTTTTTCCTTTTGCTTTTTCTTGTACTCCAAATATTTTGATTAATGAAAGTAACTTTTTTTTTGCAATACCTTTGAGTTATGATATTTTTCATGCATTAGATGCGGTCTCCTATCAAAGTTGATCCACTACCTCAGCGTGTCCCCTTGAAGGCTCGTATTAGGCAATTAAAGAAGGAAGTTCATCAAACTAAAAAGAAATTGAAAAAAGTCAAAGATGAACTTCAAAAGTCAAGGAAGAACTATTCAGAGGCCATGATCTAGGTTACCCACCTTCGTAATTTGCACAAGAAGTACTCCATGGATTATATCAATAAGAAAAGTAACTTCAAGAAAGAACTTAAGGAGATCAAGAAGCGCGCTAGCGATAAATCTTGGATGTTGACCTCAAAGATCAGTTCTCTCGAAGTCGAGCTCAACATAGCAAAAGATAAGATTTAGCTATTGGAGGAGAGCTCATCATGGTCCTTTGACAAGGAGCAGTATGGATGGGATTGGTTAAAGAGGTTCTCAAACCTTTAGAAGTAGCTTCATGATGCCAAAGTTTCATACAGTGACTATAGATTTGGTTGGATGAAGAAAATTTCTAAACTTGAACAAAGGCTTAAAGCTACCAGTAGCAAGGTGATCCAACTCCAAAAGCAGCTAGCCGATAGCCAACAAGCTAATGCAAGCAAAGAATCGGAGCAGATTGCCTCTTTGAGGAGGACCTTAGGTAATCTCTCTGAAACTCATAAGAAGGAGAAGGCCAAACTATAATAGTTAAAGATCCAACTGACCTATGAGCAGCAAGCTATAAAAGATGCAAAGGCTAAATCAACGATTCTAAGAAAGAAGTTACGAAAAGCTGAAGATGACTGTCGAAGGGTTCATAAATTGTTTGGTGAGAGTCTGCTAGCAAGGAAGGAGCTTAAGGAGAAGATCAACGACTTGAAGTAGTCTTTGGTGATGGTCGGGGTTGATAGTCTGAAGTCCGAGGGTTCGGACCATTCTTCTTAGGACATTGGCTGTTCTTCTCCTCTTTTTTTTTTTGTAAATGGTCTCACAGACCTTAGTTCTGTAATGAATTTCATCTTAATGCAATGACTTTTTACTTGCTTCTTCTTCACTGTTGTCTCTATCAGATGTAGATATATTCTTTTGCTCGATGATTAGGGACATGTTTGGGACAATATTCTTAATCCATCACTTTGTATGCCTATCCCACTTTGGCTACGATCAAGGACTTAGATAGGCCTTTAATTTTATGTTAAGATGAGGTCCTCCTCCTATTCCTGATGTGGTTGGTTTTTTTCTTCGTTAGGATGAGGTTTTCCTTCTATTCCTAATGAAATTGCTCGGGCACGAAAAGAACCATTGGGAGGGCCACTCTCCATTTTCTCATATTTAAGAATCGAAGGTCTTTACGCTCGTTAAGATGAGGTTAACCTCCTATTTAAGAATCGAAAGCCTTCAATTTCACGTCAGAATGAGGTCCTCCTCCTGTTCCTGATGCGATTGGTTTTTTCCTTCATTAGGATGAGGTTCTCCTCCTATTCCTAACAAAATTATTGGAGCACAAAAAGGGCCATTGAGAGTGCCTCTCTTCATTTTCTTCTGCTTAAGAACCAGAGGTCTTTACCCTTATTAAGATGAGGTTAATCTCCTATTTAAGAATCGAAGGCCTTTGATTCTGCATCAGGACGAGGTCCTCCTCCTGTTCATGATGTGGTTAGCTTATTCCTTTATTAGGATAAGGTTCTCCTCCTCTTCCTAACGAAGTTGTCAGGACACAAAAAGGGCCATTGAGAGGGCCTCTCTTCATTTCCTCCTATTTAAGAATCAGAGATTTTCACCCTCGCTAAGATGAGGTTAACCTCCTATTTAAAAATCGGAGGCCTTCGATTCCACATCAGGATGAGGTCCTCTTCCTATTTCTAACATGGTTGACTTTTTTTTCATTAGAATGAGGTTCTCCTCCTGTTCCCAATGAAGTTGTCATGATAAAAAAAGGGCCGTTGAGAGGGCCTCTTCTTGTTTCTTCCTACTTAAGAATCGGAGGCCTTCACCCTCGTTAAGATGAGGTTAACCTCCTGTTTAAGAATTGGAGGCCTTCAATTTTATTTAGTGGAATGGTTTCCTACCATCAAACAATTGTGCACCAAAGACAAGCATGTTAAAATGAGAAAATTTTATTAAAATATGGTTATTAGTAATACATCCATAGATTTTTTGAGCTCCAAGGTCATGGAAGAGCAGCTCCTCCATGTTCCTTCAAGTCATAAGTTCCAGGTCGGACAACCTCCTTGATCTCGTAAGGGCCTTCCCAATTTTGGATGAGCTTTCCTTGATTCTGCGGTTATAAGATGTCTGCCTACCAAAATATCAGGTCTGCCATTATGAATGTTTTGTTTCTGACTCTGAAATTGTAGTAGCAGAACACCTTCTGTTTATAAGCCGCCATCCTGATCTAGAATTCTTCCTACTTTTCTTATTGTAGGTCATGATTTATCCTGAGGTCTTGCGAGTTTCTATGTTCATTGAAGGCCATGACTCACGCTAATGAAAGTTTAAGTTCTATTGGGATGACCGCTTTCGTTCTAAAGGCCAGAGCAAATGGAGTTTCCCTAGTTGGCAATCTTTGGATGGTTCTATAAGCCCAAAGTACATGTTAGATTTCGTCCACCCAAGCTCCTTTGGCCTTTTTCAGTCTTGCCTTTATGCCGTGCAATAGAGTCCTGTTAGTCACTTCGACCTCTCCATTTGCCTGAGGGTGAGCAACAAATGTGAAATGATGGAAAATGTTCAGATCTTCACAAAACTCGATAAATTTTGTTATAGCAAACTGACATCCATTATCAGTTATAAGAATCCAAGACAGGCCAAATCTGCAAACTATAGACTTCCAGATGAAGTCCTGCACTTTAACCTCAATAATTTTTGCTATGGATTCGGCCTCGATATTTGATAAAATAGTCAACAGCTACTAAGAAAAACTTTTACAGTCCGGATGTCATGGGAAAGGGCCCGAATATGTCCATCCTTTATTATGCACATGGCCATAGAATGCTCAAGGATGTAAGCTGAGAGGCTGGTTGTCTTTAAATGTTAGCATTTCTCTGACATCAATCACATTTCCTCACATATTGCTCAGCATCCTGATGCATAGTCGGTCAATAGTTTCCTTGCCATAGCAACTTGTGAGATAGAGATCTGGCCCCAAATGATTTCTACATATTCCTTCGTGCACCTCCAACAGTGCATAGTCAGCCTCAGAAGATCGAAGATACTTTAGGAGTGGCAAAAAGTATGACCTTTTATTAGTTTATTTTCATACAGAACATATTAGGAGGCTTAATTTCTTAGTTTTTAAGCTTTTTTTGAATCTCAAGGAAGGACACCATCTTTAAGATAAGCAATAAGTGGGTCAATCCAACTAGGCTCATGGTTGACTTGTATTATAGTCTAGGGTTCCTCCAAGCTCAGTCACTTCAGAACTTTGAAGAAGACTTTTTTAGGCAATTCACTTGGAGCTAGTGTGGCTAACTTGGAGAGAAGGTCGGCCTTGGTATTTTTCAATCTCAAGATCTATTGGATATCAAAACTACCAAAGACTAGCGTCAGACTCCTTACTTTTTCCAAATACTTCTTTATGCTTTCCTCCCGAGCTTCATAACTACCGCCAACTTGCCCCACCACTAACTAGGAATCACTATAAACTTTGAGCCAATCTGCTTCTAGTTCTTTAGCTATTCTCAATCCCGTAATTAGGACTTTAAATTTTGCCCCATTATTTATTATGGAAAACTTAAAGTACAGTGCATACTCAGCAATAATTCCTTCTAGATTGACTAGAATTAGACCTACGTCCGCTCTGGAAGCATTGGATTTTAACCATCCACATACAGGGCCCAAAAACCTTCAAGGAGGTTTGTTCTTTCTTTAGGAGAGTTCAACTACAGCCATGGAACACCGACCTCGTGTTGCTCAAGTTTGGCTTCATCTAAAATGGTACATCTACTATGAAGTCTGCCAATATCTGAGCTTTGATTGACGGTCGAGGTTGAAAATTGATGTCAAACTCCATGAGCTCAATTGCCTATTTTGCTATTCTTTCGGAGGCATCTGTCTGATGAAGAACTGCCTTGATGGGTTGATTAGTAAGGAGCATTATGTACTGCCCCTAAAAATAAAGTCGAAGTCTGTGGGCTACAATCAATAGAGTATAAGTTAGTTTTTCTAATTTGGTATACCTAGTTTTAACATTCCTAAGAACTTGGCTTATATAGTAGATCGGCCTCTGCACTTTTGCCTCTTTCTTGACTACGATGCTGCAAGGGCCGTAGGAGAGACTGCCAGACACAAAAGTAATTCTTCTCTAGATTCAGACTTGGCCAACAGAGAAGGTGAGTTGAAAAAGTTTTTCAGTTTCTCTAATGCTTGTTGACTTTCAGCAGTCCAGTAGAAGTTTTTTGGCTGCTTGAGGACTTGAAAAAAGGACATACATCACTCGACCGATCTTGAAATAAAGCGATTCAGAGTTGCTACTTTTCCTGCAAGGCACTGAACATTTTTTATTATTTTTTGGGTAGTCATTTTTTGGATGGCTCATATTTTCTTTAGGTTTGCTTCAATTTTATGTCTCAACATCATGAACCCCAAAAATTGAAGAAAAATTCTAATTTTTTGGACCAGATTCATTCAGATCTGATCAGATCAAGAGATATATTTCAAAATTTTTTCTCTTTGATCTAGATCAGATCTAAAATTTTTTAGATCTAATTTTTATTATTTAATAATTAAAATAAAATTAAATAAATTAAATCAAATTTAATTTACCTTGAAGTGAGTAATCCTATTACCCGATGATGATCCTATGATCAGCGAAAGGTCCTGGATCTAGCCACACAAGTGTCTGGCCTCTATCGATATTCACTCAGGTTAGATTTGGAGATCCTCTTCTTCTCTATCATGTCTCCAAAAATTAGATCTGGATCTGATCTGTAGGATCTTCAAAACTCCTTTTGAAGATCAGCAGATGTCCTTTGCAGTAGTGCAGCCTTCTTACTTTTAGTCGCCTTTCTCTCATCTGGATTGCACCAACCAAGGTCCAAAATACTTTTGGATGTGGAGAGGAGAGGGAGAAGGTGGGTTTGGCATGGAGGAAGAGGGGAGAGGCAGCCTTGGGGTGTGGGATTTCTATTCTCCAATCTTAATTTGAGTTGGGCGTATGGTCTTATTTATAGACTGTCTGTGATCCAACTCCTCTTCTTCCCAACCAGTCACAACTCTTTGTAAAATTAGATCTAAATCTGATTGGTGGAAATAGAGTCCCATGGATTCCTCCTTAGAGGGTGCCTAAGATCAGTCAAAGTTGGTTCTTAGGAGAACTCTATTTGGAATCCAAAAAGGAGATGGAGTCCCTATCCAACAGGGACTCCTGGGTGCCTCCAACTTGGGCACATGCCAAGGGTGGCGTGTGCCCTCCTCCTTGCCAGGTTTTGATAGGGGGACAGGCCCCCACCAGCTCTCCAATAGGTGCATGACACATGGATAGAAGTCAAAGTATCAATGGTCAACATTTGACCAATCAAAGGTCAACTTTTGACCAAAGTCAAAGGACGAGAAATGGCAGGTGACCAAAAATGGCAGGTAATGTCTTACAAAATAAGACAACCTTTTCTGACTTGGACAAGCTCCAGTCAGACCAAATGAAGGCCTCTAATCGAGCACAAACTCCTTTGGCTCAGTCAGGACAACTATTTATGATAGTAAAAGAAGAACGTTAGGTTCAATCGAGTGCTAGCACGATTTTCTTGAACCTAATTGAATCTCATTCAGATCAATTGAACTAGATCAGTTCAATTGATGATCACCAGATTCAAACCCTTGTTTGTGTGACCCAGTTAGGTTCAGTTCTGTATGGTAATGGGATATGTCATGATCTCTATCATCGACATCATCGAAACTCCTTTCGATGGATCAGAACTCTTCTGATTCGAACAGCTAGAATGATCGATCATCTAAATCATTCTAATTGCTCCCAAAATCCACCAGTGACACCTAGCAGTATATGGTGGCAACCCATCAGAGCTGAATGCGAACCTCTTGGTGCAGCTACCTGTGTGATTAAGTTCTTCTATCTTGAGCCCCGATCAGATTAGGGTTAAGGTGAACTCGTCAAACCCTAGTCTCTATCATATGATGTAATCATTCGATTCAAGTCCAATGTGAAAACCTAAATAGAAACTCTTTCTATTATTTCACTCTGCCATGGCCATGGGCTTTTGGACTTGATTCTCATGATCATCATAGGGCTGCTCCTCTACCACCGAGGTAGATAGATTCCATCTTGATGCAATCCAGTTCCTACAATGAACATGCTATAGCCAACATACACCTCAGGGTTCCGATATGGCTAGGAGATCGAGTAATGGTGTAGTCAAACTATAACACCCTCAAGGTGAACTGTCCGATGCATCCTCAGGTCAAAGAACCAGACACACTACTGCAGCATCGAGTCAGTCATTGATAAGAAGGTAGACTCCCTAATGACTACTCGAGGTGGTCACGCTCAGTGCCCTCGTTCTCTAACGAGTACCTGTACTCTCGCTTCCGATGTCTCCACACCATAGACTCAAGACTCATCTACTAAAGAGAAGCGATTGTACACCAACCTTCCGGATCAATCACCATCCTCGTGATGATCCTATGGTCGGAAGCATTTTATGAGTTAATAATGATTATTCATGTCTTAAATTTTCAACTCTTGAAAATATGAATTATCATTACCATTAACTCAAAGGATGTATCACAGACACTAAATACACATATGTGATAGAAAAATAACCCATTTTATTGATATATAGTCAAAATTATAATTTTGCCCCTAGAAGTGTATTACAAGTGTCAGCCAATTCTGGCTTCTAGGGCACATATATCTAACAATCTTCCACTTGTCCTAAAGCCAATTGGCTACAAGTCTAAGTCCCATCTTCTCAAGGTGGGCTTCGATCTTCTGCTGGCCCAACGGCTTTGTAAGTGGGTCTGCCACATTATCTGTGGAGTTGACTCTCTTGACCTCGACGTAACCTTCTCGAGGTAATCGCGGATGAGGTGGTATCGCCGCTCAATGTGCTTGGATTTTTGGTGAGACCTTGGCTCCTTAGCAAGGGCTATGGCACCATTATTGTCGCAGTATAGAGGAATGGCATCTGATGGCATTACTCCCATTTCTGCAGCAAACTTCTTGTACCAGAATGCTTCCTTCGCAGCCTCTGATGCAGCGATATATTCTGCTTCCATGGTGGAATCTGCTATCATGGTTTGCTTGAAACTCTTCCAGCTGACAGCACCACCATTGCACACAAATAGACTCCCAGATGTCGACTTTCGATCATCTATATCGGACATGAAATCCGAGTCTGTGTATCCCTAGGACTTGGAGTTCTCCATTACCAAAGACCAACATCATATCCTTAGTTCTTCTCAAGTACTTAAGGATACATTTCATAGAAGTCCAGTGTTCTTCACCTGGATTTGACTGATATCTGCTTGTGACACTCACAGCATGGGCTATATCAGGTCGTGTACATAGCATGGCATACATGAGGCTCCCTATTGCAGAAGCATAAGGGATCTTGCTCATGCGTTCTATTTCCTCAGGTGTGCTAGGGCACATCTTCTTGGAAAGATGAATACCATGTCTGAAGGGTATTAATCCCCTCTTAGAGTTTTCCATACTAAACCTCTTTAGTACTTCCTCTATGTACATCTTCTGTGAAAGTCCTAGCATCCTATTCGGTCTATCCCTATAGACCTTAATTCCTAGAATAAAGGATGCTTCACCTAGGTCTTTCATGGAGAATTCCTTGGACAACCATAATTTGACTGTTGTCATCATGGGAATATCATTCCCAATAAGGAGGATGTCATCCACGTACAATACGAGGAAGACAACAGCGCTCCCACTGACCTTTTTGAAGAACACACGGTTTCCTCTTCATTTTTGATGAAACCAAACTTTTGATCACATCATTGAAATGAGTGTTCCAGCTCCGAGATGCTTGCTTAAGTCCATATATGGACCTTTGCAGCTTGCAAACCTTGTGATCAGTATCACTGGATGTGAAACCTAGCGGCTGTTCCATATAGATATCTTCCTCAAGATATCCATTTAAGAATGCCGTTTTCACATCCATTTGCCATATTTCATAATCGAAATAGGCTGCAACGGCAAGCAATGTGCGGATGGATTTTAGCATAGCCACTGGAGAAAAGGTATCCTGATAGTCAATGCCTTCACGTTGACTATAACCTTTTGCCACTAGTCTAGCCTTGAATGTCTCCACATTTCCCATCTGCACCAATCTTTCTCTTGAAGATCCATTTACACCCAATAGGTACTATACCTTCTGGTGGATCTACCAAGGTCCAGACTTGGTTTGAGTGCATCGAGTCAATTTCTGACTGCATTGCCTCTAGCCATTTCTCGGAGTCGATATCTGATATCGCCTCGTTGTAGGTTTTGGGATCATCACCATGAGCACCATTACCTACGAGGAACATTTTCTCTACTTCCTCTGAAATAATACCTAAGTATCTTTCAGGGGACGGAAAACTCTTTCCGATCTACGAGGTGGAGGAGGTAGTGTTCTTATTGGCTCAACCTGATTTGGTTCCAATTGGTCCTTAGCTCGTTGTACTTGTGAGACTTTCTCATCAAGCTTAATCTGCTTTCCAATGCCGCTATCTTGAATAAACTATTTTTCAAGAAAGATGGCATGTCGACTCACAATCACATTGTGGTCTTCTGGAATGTAGAAATAGTATCCTAATGACTCTTTAGGATATCCTATGAATCGAGCTCTAAAGGACCTAAACTCTAACTTGTCCGCTTGTTGTCTTTTGACATGAGCCGGACAACCCCAAATTCTGAGATGACTCAGACTTGGTTTCTTACCGTGCCATATCTCATACGGTGTGGTAGGAACGGTTTTAGAGGAAACCCTATTCAGTAGATAAATTGAAGTTAACAATGAATGTATCCCCAAAGAAAAATCAGGGAGGTCTGTGAAGCTCATCATGGATCGGAACCATATCCAATAGAGTCCGATTTCTCCATTCTGAAATTCCCATTGAGTTGAGGTGTTCCTGGTGGAGTCCATTGAGAGACTATGCCATTTTCTTTGAGATAGTCTAGGAATTCCGGCTAAGGTATTCACCTCCTCGATCTGATCGAAGAACCTTAATGGGTTTTCCAGTTTATTTTTCTACTTCATGTCTGAATTCTTTGAACTTTTCAAAAGCTTCAGACTTGTGTCTCATAAGATACACATACCCATACCTAGATAGATCATCGGTAAAGGTAATGAAGTAGACAAAATTGCCTCTAGCCGGCACATCAAATGGGCCGCACACATCAGTATGTACTAGGGCAAGGAGATCTGTGGCCCTTTCCCCATGTCCTAACAAAAGGGAGTTTAGTCATTTTGCCTTGAAGACAAGATTCACAAGTTGGATATGACTCGAAAGTCAATGGACTCAATAGCCCATTTTTCTCCAATTTGTTGATCCTATCTTCTGCTATATGACCTAATCTCAGGTGCCATAGATATCTATCGTTTGGACTATCCCTAGGTCATTTGGCATTCACGTTTTGCTCGATAGTTAGAACAGGTACATCAATATGTAGCTGATAAAGACCATTAATAAGAAAACCATTTGCAATTTTATTTCTTTCATAAAGAATGTTACAATGGTCCTTAAAGAAGGTAATCACATAGCCTTCTTGTGCTAAGCATGAAACAGAAATCAAATTCCTGCTAGCTGCAGGCACATAATAACAGTCTTTCAAAACTAAGTCTAAACCAGATGGTAATCGAAGAGGGTATGTTTCCCACGGCTACTGCAGCAACTCTTGCTCCATTATCGATGCGTAGGATCATGTCTCCATCCCTCAGCCTCCTGCTATCCTCAAGACCCTGCATGGAAGTGCACAGATGAGCACTAGAACCAGAGTCAAGCACCCAACTGGATGCAGAAGAAACCGTAAGGTTAGACTCAATAACGAGCATACCTCCAGAAGGACCTTCCTTCTTGTTCTTCAGGGTGGCCAGGTAAGTAGGGCAGTTCCGCTTTCAGTGGCCGTCGCTGTTGCAATGGAAATACTTTCCTTTGGTGGCGGCTTTCATCTTCGACTCTGCCTTCTTCTTCTTTGCTCCTTCCACCTTCTGCTTTTTCGCAGACTTCTTTTTCTTTTCCATAAGACTTTCTTTTTGGAAGAAGTCCGTTCCATAGCAAGAACTGAGCCTTTAGAACCTTTCATAGAAAGCTCAGCGGTGACCAGCATATTCATTAATTCGGCCAAGAAATTTTGAAGTTTATGCATGTGGTAATTCATGATGAATTGCCCATATGCATCAGTCAAGGATTGCAGAATAATATCGTTCTGCAGATCCAAGTCTAACTTCACACCGAGCTTCTCAAGCTCTTCCATGTCCTTGATCATCATCAGACAGTGATCTTGGACTGACTGCCCATCACGCATCTTAGCCTTAAAAAGTCATTTCGTGACTTGATACTTGGCTGCGCGACTCTGTTCACCAAACATCTCCTGTAGGTGAGCCAATATTTTGGCGAGCAGTCCCGATATCTTCATGTTGGCGCTGGAGCTCATCAGACATCGAGCCCAACATGTAATATCTGGCCTTATTATCTTCGTCTATCCATTTTTCCAGAGACGCTCTCTGTTCAGTGGATGGACGGGCTGGTAAGGTGGGAGGGTCCTGGTCCAATACATGGGTTAACTTCTCAGAAATCCAAAATGATTTTGTAGTTCTGAGCCAATCTTTATAATTGGGTCCGGTCAGTCTATGTGTGTCCAGGATACGTGCCAATGGGTTGGATGCAGACATTTTTCTGTAGAGAGTCAAAGATTCTAGTTAGATACTGTAATTATGACTTGACCAATTTATTTAGGAATTTTATTTTTAAATAAATTAGCTCCCACTATTTTCTCGAAATCCCTACACTCCCTCTGTAGAGATGCAAAAATCTCCATGATTAATGATTTCTAGTGGGTGGTGCGGTCTCACCAACTGACTCATCACCTCACCTAACAGTTATTGGTGATGGGTTAGCCAATGAGTGAACAACTCTTGTTCAATGATTCTCTAATCATGGTGCACCCAAACTTGGTCTCTAATTCATGAATCTCACCGTATCCAGAATATTGATCCACTCCTTAGTTAAGTCAGACCCACCATTTGCATAGACTGGATTCCTAATTGAGTCTCTCACCGTATCCAAAATATTGAGCCCAACTCATCCTCCAGCCCATAGCATCCAATGCCTAATAGACATGGTTGCATCTTCCCGGTGCAACTGAGCCACTGTATCCAGCCGAGAACAATCAACCCCAGGAAAGGGCCCGCACATCTACAATGGTGGAAGACCTCAGACTTAATCTTTTCTTAGGGAGAATTGATTCAGGTCTCATTAAACTAGACTTGTCATAGTCATAACAATTATGACTAACCTAGTGGCATGGGTTAGCTCGGATTATTGACCACCTCAGATCAGAACTGTGTCAATAGATATGGCCAGGTAAGTGAGATCGGTGGAAGGAATATGCCATTAACTCGTACAAGAACGCATTCAGGTCGAGTAGCTTCCAATTAAAAATCAGTCGGTCGTATGTGCCAAACTTACCTTAGACACCAAATTGTTGAGTCAGAACCAATTGGGTTAGCCTACAATCCAGACTCTAACCTCTGAGCCTAATTAGGTCTTGCTTGATCGTGACTCGATCTTGACCCAGACTTAATCCTATTAGGCTGGTCAATTTAAGCATTGTTGATCCCATCTAACCAACTCTTGATTCGGTTTGATCAACCGCTTAGACCTAATTGAGCTACCCAAGCCCGAACCCAGTATTATGAATATGTCTTAGATCTGAAAATTCTCAATTTTAGACCTAATTAATATTTCCATAATCTTAATTTTTAATTAAGTAGGGTTCATAAATAAAATATGCACAATAAATCCTAGGGTTTCAGGATCTAGGGTTTTGCAGAAAGTAAGTTTTGGATTTCTGATTAAGGACGAACACGCAGCACCCCTACACATCATAAGAACACCCCATCGGAATGGAGGAGAGGGCCTTTAAACCCTTCTTCATTCTTATGATCGGACGGCCAAGAGGAACGCCTTAATCAGGAACATGCAATACTACAAAACAGTTTTAGATCTATATCATATATCTCATATACAAATTAGATCTAATCATGGCATATTTTGCATACATCTCATGTATCGAATCATGCATATTTTCAGATCTAAATTATCTCATAATAATCTAAAAAATTAGATTTAAATTGATCTAATCAAAATAAATTCTAATCTAGATAACTTATGTAGAACTATTCTACAACTAGTCTAGACATGCATCAATCATATCTCATATGATGTTTAAAATTAAATAATTTTTATTTGCTATTTTTTAGATGTTATTATAACTATTATAATATCAAAAAATAGTAAATAAATAGATCTAAAATATGATTTAATCAAATTAAATTGAAAACATGCAAGACTATTCTATAGAACTATTCTATTTTAGAACTAGTCATGCATATTTTCTAATCTTAGATCCAAATCATTTAATTTTAATTTTTTTTGATTTTAGATCTGATCACATCTCATGTGACATCTAAAATTACTTATTTTCTAATTTAAAATAAATTTAAAATCAGATCTAAACACTTTTAGAACCTTGGCTCTGATACCAGTTGAAGGAAAATCCTGATTTTCCGGACCAGGTTCGTTCAGATCTGATCAGATCAAGAGATATATTTTAAAATTTTTTATCTTTGATCTAGATCAGATCTAGGATGATTTAAATCTAATTTTTATTATTTTAATAATTAAAATAAAATTAGATAAATTAAATTTAATTTAATTTATCTTGAAGTGGGTAATCCTATTACCTAATGATGATCCTATGAGCAGCGAAAGGTTCTGGATCTAGCCATGCAAGTGCCTGGCCTCTATCAGTATCCACTCGGATTGGATTTGGAGATTCTCTTTTTCTCTATCACATCTCCAAAAATTAGATCTGGATCTGATCTGGAGGATCTTCAAAACTCCTTTTGAAGATCAGCAGTTGTCCTTTGCAGCAGCGCAGCCTTCTAGCTTTTAGTCGCCTTTCTCTCGTCTGGATTGCACCAACCAAGGTCCAAAACACTTTTGGACGTGGAGAGGAGAGGGAGAAGGTGGGTTTGGCATGGAGGAAGAGGGGAGAGGCAGCCTTGGGGCATGGGATTTTAATTCTCCAATCTTAATTTGAGTTGGGCGCAGGGTCTTATTTATAGACTATCTGTGATCCAACTCCTCTTCTTCCCAACCAATCACAACTCTTTATGAAATCAGATCTAAATCTGATTGGTGGAAATAGAGTCCCCTGGATTCCTCCTTAGAGGGTGCCTAAGACCAGTCAAAGTTGGTTCTTAGGAGAACTCTAATTGGAATCCAAAAAGGAGATGGAGTCCCTGTCCAACAGGGACTCCTGGGCGCCTCCAACTTGGGCACACGCCAAGGGTGGCGTGCGCCCTCCTCCTTGCCAGGTTCTGGTAGGAGGACAAGCCCCCACCAGCTCTCCAATAGGTGCATGTGACACATGGACAGAAGTCAAAGTGTCAATGGTCAACATTTGACCAGTCAAAGGTCAACTTTTGACCAAAGTCAAAGGACGAGAAATGGCATAGGTGACCAAAAATGGTAGGTAATGTCTTACAAAATAAGACAACCTTTTCTGACTTGGACAAGCTCCAGTCAGACCAAATGAAGGCCTCTGATTGAGCATAAACTCCTTTGGCTCAGTCAGGACAACTATTTATGATAGTAAAAGAAGAACGTTAGGTTCAATCGAGTGCTAGCACGATTTTCTTGAACCTAATTGAATCTCATTCAGATCAATTGAACTGGATCAGTTCAATTGATGATCACCAGATTCAAACCCTTATTTGTGTGACCCAGTTAGGTTCAGTTCTATATGGTAATGGGATATGTCATGATCTCTATCATCGACATCATCGAAACTCCTTTCGATGGATCAGAACTCTTCTGATTCGAACAGCTAGAATGATCGATCATCTAAATCATTCTAATTGCTCCCAAAATCCACCAGTGACACCTAGCAGTATATGGTGGCAACCCATCAGAGCTGAATGCGAACCTCTTGGTGCAGCTACCTGTGTGATTAAGTTCTTCTATCTTGAGCCCGATCAGATTAGGGTTAAGGTGAACTCGTCAAACCCTAGTCTCTGTCATATGATGTAATCATTCGATTCAAGTCCAATGTGAAAACCTAAATAGAAACTCTTTCTATTATTTCACTCTGCCATGGCCATGGGCTTCTGGACTTGATTCTCATGATCATCATAGGGCTGCTCCTCTACCACCGAGGTAGATAGATTCCATCTTGATGCTAATCCAGTTCCTACAATGAACATGCTATAGCCAACATACACCTCAGGGTTCCATATGGCTAGGAGATCCGAGTAATGGTGTAGTCAAACTATAACACCCTCAAGGTGAACTGCCGATGCATCTCAGGTCAAAGAACCAGACACACTACTGCAGCATCGAGTCAGTCATTGACGAGAAGGTAGACTCCCTAATGACTACTCGAGGTGGTCACGCTCAGTGCCCTCATTCTCTAACGAGTACCTGTACTCTCGCTCTAGGTGTCTCCACACCATAGACTCAAGACTCATCTACTAAAGAGAAGCGATTGTACACCAACCTTCCAGATAAATCACCATCCTCGTGATGATCCTATGGTCGGGAGCATTTTATGAGTTAATAATGATTATTCATGTCTTAAATTTTCAACTCTTAAAACTATGAATTATCATTATCATTAACTCAAAGGATGTATCACAGACACTAAATACACATATGTGATAGAAAATAACCCATTTTATTGATATTAGTCAAAATTATAATTTTGCCCCTAGAAGTGTATTACAAGTGTCAGCCAATTCTAGCTTCTAAGGCACATATATCTAACAAAAACTTCCCTGAAGTTACTTTGAATGCATACTTGGTTGGGTTCAGCTTTATCTTGTAGTTTCAAAGTACACTGAAGGTCTCTTCTAGCTTAATGATGTGATTCATGGAAGATCAGCTCTTAACAAGCATGTTGTCTACATAAATCTCAATGTTGCGGTTGATCTGCTCCTTAAAGAACTTGTTCACCAGATGCTGGTAGGTAATCTGATTGCTTGTCATTACAGCATCAAATAAAAATTAAAATCGATCCAACTATTGATTAGAATAGTGGTGAGTCCGATGTTGATTTGCTCAAAAATTGAAGACTAAGTTACATTTAATTTAATTAAAAAATAAAAAAATAAATTGGTCTTGAAAATAAAAATTTAAATAAAATAAAAAAAATTAATTTGGATTATATAAATTAAAATAAAAAAGATAAATAATAATAAAATAAGATTTTCAAATTAATTAAAGATATTCTAGAATTTTGAATCCATCTCTAACATGATTGTGGTAATTCTTTTTAATGCAAGAATTTAATATTTTTAAAAATTTAGTTATGACTATAATCTTTTTCTTTAACATAAATTGTTTCTCTTGATCACGATCCATCTCAGTAGAATCATATGCTATTCAATAATTTATTTTATAAAAATTGGTAACACAGCTTTTAATGATTTTTTCTAACATAAACTATTAAATTGAGCATGAATTGTATCTTCCGATCACAATCTATCTCCATAAATGATAAGAATGTGATGTTGTCATTAAGACACCGTGTTTATCAGTTTAATCTAACTTCTTAAAATAATTAAAAATGGATAGATAACAGTGAGTTGGGTCGAATTCGTAGGAAAGATAGTATTTTTAGATTTGAAATCTTTAATTTTTGAAAAGAAAATAAAAAGAAAAGAGTTTTCAAATCAAAAGTAAAGTCAGAAAATAAAAAAAAAAAATAAAAGATGCAAAAATTTAAACTTGGTACTAAGATCTACTAGTTAGATCTTAACATCTACTTGCAATAAAATAAAAAGTAATAACTAAAGTATAGAAATTAAATTACAATAAGAATAAAGAGCATGAAATTAAAAAGTATAAAAATAAATATTACATTAATTAAAAAATTTATAATTTAAATACATAAAAAAAAAATTAAAATAGGTTGATCTCTGATCTTGGTTTGACGTTGCTAGAAAGATGGTATTGAAATCCAGCTCTTCTTCTCGGCATCCGTTGCTTTAAAGCAGCCTCTGATCCAAAGCCTGGCTCTATCCTATACCAAAGCTTCACCTTGATCAAAGATTATGAATTTTGGAAGTCTGGGGTCTTATTTATAGAGTTAAGAGGACTAGAGGCTTTTTTGCAGGCAATGTGGGACTAAGAAGGTCTTTGATCGTCAAAATATGAAAACATTCGAGTGAAAATTGGATTAAAAGGAGTCCTGGATGAATTTTGTTGAAGTCTGGTGAAATCTAGCCATTCAATAGGAATCCAATGGACCAAAAATCATTAAAATCAAATATATATTGATCCAAATTAGGTCGGATTAAATTTTGGCGATTGATCGCATGTTTGATGAAGAAAATCTGATCGTTGATCGCACATTGGGAGTCCTGATCACCATCGGGAGTGTTCTTAACCATTGGATCATCTTCTGGATTAAGCACCACCGTCGGATGGTGATCCACGTGAAGCCTGAAGTAGAAAATTTCCTCCATCATTCAATCTTGATCGTAATCAACCATAGCCATACGATCGTGCAATTACTGTTCCCATGGACCACATGGACCGGCTGCACTACACACCGCAATGAATCAGCTCCTTCTATCATCGAGTGAAAAGTCCAAAATGTCCTATGAGTCATGATAGATTTTCTATAAATCCTTTAAGGATCTAGGTCCACCACATATTGCTCCATGATTCGTTGGTTTTTGTTGAGCTTGCGGTCCACGCTTGGATCGAGGATCGGCTGATGGCTTCTATGGCTGAGTCGGCTTGCATGGTTGGCTTGGCGTGCTGGCTTCGTCGGCTTGGCTCGGCGCATTTGGATACGCCAACTGATATAACATGATGGCTTTAGCCGGTTGAGCCATATGTTATTTTTTATTTAATTTTTATTTATTTTATTTCTTTAGAAATTCATATCTTCTTTGTTTTAGCTTCGTTTTACGTAAAACTTATTTTATTGTGATTAAAAAAATAAGCTCTTTCCACTGATTATAAAATTTTATTTTTTAATTTTTATTATTTTTAATTAATTTTTTAATTAATAAAAATATGAATTTCTTAAAAATATGTATCAATTAATTATTAATTTTTAAAAATAAAAATAAATTAATTAATAAATTAATACTTTTATTGATGAATTTATGATACTTATCAATAAACATAGCCAATTTGTATACTAATCAAAAATAAGAATGTTAATATTAGATCTCATGCATGGAGGATAAGAGTTAAGATTGGACAGGACAATAATTGATTCACTGCATAAAAAAAATTATAAAAAATAAAGAAAAAAATATAATCCATGTTTGAAGACTTCATCTACTCTTCTAGAATCTCGATCTTTAGCTACACATGTTTTGAAATTCTTTAGCTCTCGACATCTTCAAATCTCCTAAATAAATAAAAAAGAAAAAGAAAGGAAAAAGAAAGAAGAAAGAAGAAGAAAGGAGAAGAGAAAAGGAGAGAGAGAGAGAGAGAGAGAGAAAGAGCTTGATTGCCCCCAAGGGGGTTTTATGTTTAAGTCTGGTGTATGAGGGCTTTAAATAGATGAAAAATAGGAATTTTTGGATCCTTATTGGACTCAAATCCAAATTTGGATCGAAATCATCTCCTAAAAATATTTCAATCAGGCCATCTATGAAGGAAAATCCTAATTTTTTGGATCAGATTCGTTCAGATCTAATTGGATCAAGAGAGATATTTTAAAAAATTTTTTATGAATCTAGATCAGATCTAAAATATTTTAGATTTGATTTTATAGATCTAATAAATAAAAATAAAAATAAATTAAATCTGATTTAATTTATATCTTGATATTGGGTAATCAGATTATCCTTTGATGATCCTGTTGTTTGCTTGAGGTTTTAGATCTAGCCACGCAAGCGCCTGGCCTCTACCAGTATCCACTCAGGCTGGATCTGAAGATCTTCTCCTTCTTTATCACTTCTCTAAATATTAGATCTAGATCTAATTTGGAGGATCTTCAAAACTCCTTTTGAAGATCTGCAGTCGTCACTACAGTAGTGCAGCCTTCTTTCTTTCTCATCACCTTTCTTTTGCCTGGATCGCATCAAACTGGAGCCCAAGATTTCTTGGGCATGGAGAGGAGAGAGAGGACCAGAATTTGGCATGGAGGAGGGAGAGAGGCAGCCATAAGACATGGGCTAAGAGAGAACTCTATAAAAGTTAGGCACAAACATGGTTTATATAGACCTTGCTGCACCATGCAGTGCCACATCATCTCGATCAATCACATCGCTTCGTGCAATCAGATCTAAATCTGATTGGTGGGATGACATCATCTGATCCAATTAGATGAGAGCCTTCTTAATTCATCCTTAGATGGCGCCTAAGACTGGTCAAAGTCTATTCCTAGGTGCCACTTAAGTAGAATCTAAGAAGCAACCTAGAGTCCCATCCGTATGGGACTCCAGGCATCCCTATCCATGGGCACATGCCTCCCAAGGCATGCGCCCCCTCCTTTCCAATTTCTAGTAAGGGAACAAGCTCCTATCTGCTCTCCTATGGGTGCATGACACATGGGCAGATGTCTAAGTATCAAAGATCAATGTTTGACCAAAGTCAAAAGACAAGAATTAGTAGGTGATGGAAAATGGCAGGTGCTGTCTCAAATTTATCTCATAAATTAAGACAATCCTTTTTTGACCTAGACAAGCTCCAATCAGACCAGGTAAAGGTACCTGAGTGAGCATAAACATATTTGGCTCAGTCGAGACAACTTTTAATGATAGCAGAAGGAGAATGTTAGGCTCAATCATGTGCTAGCATGATTTTCTTGAACCAATTGAATCTTATTCAAATAAATTAAACTGAATTAGTCTAATTGATGATATCCAGATCCAAACCATTGTTTGTATGACCCAGTTAGGTTTAGTTCTTTATGGTATTGGGATATGTTGCGACCTCTATCATCGACATCATCAAAACTCCTTTTGATGGATCAAAACTCTTTTGATTCAGATAACTTAGAATGATCGATCATCTAAATTATTCTAATTGCTCCCAAAATCCATCAGTGACACCTAGCAGTATATGGTGGCAACCCATCAAAACTAAAAATGAACCTCTCGATGTAGCTACTTATGTGATTAAGTTCTTCTATCTTGAGCCCCGATCAAATTAGGGTTAAGGTGAACTCGTCAAACCCTAATTTCCGTCATATGATTTAACCATTCGATTCAAGTTCGATATGAAAACCTTAATAGAAACTCTTTTTATTATTTCACTCTACCATGGCCAAGGGCCTATGGACTTGATTCTCATGATCCTCATAGGGCTGCTCCTTATCCACCGAGGTGGATAGATTCCCTCTTGGTGCAATCCAATTCCTACAATGAGCATGCTATAGCCAACATACACCTCAGGATTCCGAATGGCTAGGAGACCGAGTCATGGTGTAGTCAAACTATAACACCCTCAAGATAAACTACCGATGCACCTCAGGTCAAAGAACCAGACACACTACTGCAGCTTCGAGTCAGTCATCGATGAGAAGGTAGACTTCCTTATGACTGCTCGAGGTGGTCACGCTCAGTGCCCTCATTCTCTAACAAGTACCTATACTCTCGCTCCGATGTCTCTACACTATAGGCTCAAGATTCATCTACTATAAAGAAGTGATTGTACACCAACCTTCTGGATCAATCACCATCCTCATAATGATCCTACGATCAAGAGCATTTTATGAGTTAGTAATGAAAATTCATGTCTTAAATTTTCAGCTCTTGAAAATATGAATTATCGTTACCATTAACTCAAGGGATGTATCAAAGACACTAAATACATATTTGTGGTAGAAAATAACTCATTTTATTATTTATGGTCAAAATTATAATTTTGCCTCTAAAAGTGTATTACAAGTGTCAGCCAATTTTGACTTCTAGGGCACACATATCTAACAAACTTTCACTTGATCTAAAGCCAATTGACTACAAATCTAAGTCCCATCTTCTCAAGGAGGGCTTCGATCTTCTGCTAGCCCAATGGCTTTGTAAGTAGGTCTGCCGCATTGTTTGTGGAGTCAACTCTCTTGACCTCGATGTAACCCTTCTTACGGTAATCATGGATGAGGTGGTATCGCCGCTCGATGTACTTGAATTTCTGATGAGACCTTGGCTCTTTAGCTAAAGCTATGGTGTCATTATTGTTGCAGTATAGAGGAATGGCATCTGATGGCATCACTCTGATTTCTGCGGCAAACTTCTTGTACCAAAGTGCCTCCTTCGTAGCTTCTGATGCAGTAATATATTCTGCTTCCATGGTAGAATCTGCTATCATAGTTTGCTTGAAACTCTTTCAACTGACAGCACCACCATTACACACAAATAGACTCCTAGATGTCAACTTTTGATCGTCTACATCGGACATAAAATCCGAGTCTGTATATCCCTGGACTTGGAGTTGTCCATTACCAAAGACTAACAACATATCCATAGTTCTTCTTAAGTACTTAAGGATACATTTCATAGAAGTTCAGTGTTCTTCATCTGAATTTGACTGATATCTACTCGTGACACTCATAGCATGGGCTATATCGGGTTGTGTACATAACATGGCATACATGAGGCTCCCTACTGCTGAAGCATAAGGGATCTTGCTCATGCATTCTATTTCCTCAGGTGTGCTAGGGCACATCTTCTTGGAAAGATGAATACCATGTTTGAAGGAAACTAATCCCCTCTTAGAGTATTCCATGCTAAATCTCATGCTAAATCTCTTTAGCACTTCATCTATGTACATCTTCTGTGAAAGTCTTAGCATCCTATTCGGTCTATCTCTATAGACCTTAATTCCTAGAATAAAGGATGCTTCACCTAATTCTTTCATGAAGAATTCTTTGGATAATCACATTTTAACTATGGTCAACATGGGAATATCATTTTCAATAAGTTGATATCATCCACGTACAATATGAGGAAGACAACAGCACTTCCACTGACCTTTTTGAAGACACATGGCTCCTCCTCATTTTTGATGAAACCAAATAATTTGATCACATCATTAAAATGAGTGTTCCAGCTTCGAGCTGCTTGCTTAAGTCTATATATGGACCTTTGTAGCTTGCATACCTTGTGATCAGCATCATAGGATGTGAAACCTAGCAGCTGTTCCATATAGATATCTTTCTCAAGATATCCATTTAAGAATGCCATTTTCACATCCATTTGTCATATTTCATAATCGAAATAGACTGCAACAGCAAGCAATATGTAGATGAATTTTAGCATAGCTACTGACGAAAAGGTATCCTGATAGTTAATGCCTTCATGCTGACTATAACCTTTTACCACTAATCTAGCTTTGAATGTCTCCACATTTCCATCTGCACCAATCTTTTTCTTATAGATCCATTTACACCTAATAGGTACTATACCTTCTGATGGATCTATCAAGGTCCAGACTCAGTTTGAGTGCATCGAGTCAATTTCTGACTTCATTATCTCTAGCCATTTCTCGGAGTCGATATCCGATATCATCTCGTTATAGGTTTTGGGATCATCACCATGAACCCCATTACCTACGAGGAACATTTTCTCTATTTCTTCTAAAATAGTACCTAAGTACCTCTCAAGAGGATGGGAAACCCTTTCCGATCTATGAGGTGGAGGAGGTAGTGATTGTATTGGCTCAACTTGATTTGGTTCCAATTGGTCCTTAGCTCATTATTCTTGTGAGACTTTCTCATTGAGCTTGATCTATTTTTCAATGCCACTATCTTGAATAAACTATTTTTCAAGAAAGATGGCATGTCGACTCATAATCATATTATGATCTTCTAGAATGTAGAAATAATATCCTAATGATTTTTTAGGATATCCTACAAATTGAGCTCTAAAAGATCTGAAGTCTAACTTGTCCGCTTGCTATCTTTTGACATGAGCCAGACAACCCCAAATTTTAAGATGACTCAGACTTGATTTCTTACCATGCCATATCTCATACGGTGTGGTAGGAACGATTTTAGAAGGAACCCTATTTAGCAAATATATTGTAGTTAACAAAGAGTGTCCCCAAAGATAATCAGGGAGGTCTGTGAAGCTCATCATAGATCAGAACATATCTAATAGGATCTAGTTCCTCCATTCTGAAATCCCGTTGAGTTGAGATGTTCCAAATGGAGTCCATTAAGAGACTATGCCATTTTTTTTGAGATAGTTCAGAAATTTCCAACTAAGGTATTCACCTCCTCGATCTGATTGAAGAATCTTAATGGGTTTTTCAGTTTGTTTTCTACTTCATGTCTGAATTTCTTGAACTTTTCAAAAGCTTCAGACTTGTGTCTCATAAGATATACATATCCATACCTAGATAGATCATCGGTAAAGATAATGAAGTAGACAAATTATCTCTAGCCGGTACATCAAATGGGCCACACACATCAGTATGTACTAGGACAAGAAGATCTATAGCCCTTTCCCCGTGTCCTACAAAAGGGAGTTTAGTCATTTTGCCATGAAGATAAGATTCATAAATTGGATATGATTCAAAAATCAATGGATTCAATAGCCTGATTTTCTCCAATTTGTTAATTCTATCTTCTACTATATGACCTAGTCTTAGGTGCCATAGATACCTATCATTTGGACTATCCCTAGGTCATTTCATGGTATTCATATTTTGCTTAGATACATCAATATGTAACTAATAAAGATCGTTAACAAGGAAACTACTTGCAATTTTATTTCTTTTGTAAAGAATATTACAATGGTCCTTAAGAAAACTAATTACATAGCCTTCTAGTGCTAGGCATGAAATAGAAATCAAATTCCTGCTCGCTGGAGGCACATAATAACAATCTTTTAAAACTAAGTCTAAATCAGATGGTAGTCGAAGAGGGTATGTTCCCACCACCATGGCAGCAACTCTTGCTCCATTTTTGATGCATAGGATCATCTCGCCATCCCTCAGCCTTCTGCTATCCTCAAGACCCTACATGGAAGTGCACAAATGAGCACTAGAGCCAAAGTCAAGCACCCAATTGGATGCAGCAGAAACCATAAGGTTAGACTCAATAACGAGCATTCCTTTGGAAGGACCTGCTTCCTTCTTATTCTTCAGGGTGGTCAGGTAAGTAGGGCAGTTTCGCTTTCAGTGGCCGTCATTGTTGCAATGGAAATACTATTCTTTGTCAGCGGCTTTCTTCTTCAGCTCTGCCTTTTTCTTCTTTCCTCCTTCCACCTTTTGCTTTTTTATAGACTTCTTCTTCTTTCCAAAAGACTTTCTCTTGGAAGAAGTTGGTTCCATAGCAATTACTGAGCCTTTAGAACCTTTCATGGAAAGCTCAGCAGTAAACAGCATATTCATAAGTTCAGCTAGGAAATTTTGAAGTTTATGTATATGGTAGTTCATGATGAATTGCCTATATGCATCAGTCAAGGATTGTAGAATTATATCATTCTGCAGATCCAGATCCAACTTCACTCTGAGCTTCTCAAGTTTTTTCAAGTTCTTGATCATCATCAAACAATGATCTTAGACTAATTGTCCATCATTCATTTTAGCCTTAAAATATTGTTTAGTGACTTGATACTTGGCTGCGCGACTCTGTTCACCAAATATCTCTTGTAGGTGAGCCAACATTTGGCGAGCAGTTCTAATATCTTCATGTTAGTGCTGAAGTTCATCAGACATCGAGCCCAACATGTAGTATCTGGTCTTGTAATCTTTGTCCGTCCACTTTTTAAGAGAAGCTCTTTGTTCAGTTATAGTATTTGGCCTTGTTATCTTTGTCCATCCGCTTTTCAAGAGAAACTCTCTGTTCAGCAGATGGATGAGCTGGTAAGATGGGAGGGTCCTGGTCTATACATGAGTTAACTTCTCAAAATCCAAAATAATTTTGAAGTTTCAGAGTCAATCCTTGTAATTGGGTTCGGTCAGTCTATAGGTGTCCAAGATACGTGCTAGTGGGTTAGATACAGATATTTTTCTGTAGAGAGTCAAAGTTTCTAGTTAGATATTGTAATTAAGATTTAATCAATTTATTTAGAGATTTTATTTTTAAACAAATTAGCTTCCACTATTTTCTCGGATTCCTATACTTCCTCTCTAGAGATGCAAAAATCTTTACGATTAATGATTTCTATTGGATGGTGCAGTCCCACCAACTGACTCATCACCTCATCTAACAGTTATTGGTGATGGGTCAGCCAATGAGTGAACAACTCTTATTCAATGATTCTCTAATCAAGGTGCATCCAAACTTGGTCTCTAATTTACGAATCTCACCGTGCTTGGAATATTGATCCACTACTTAGTTAAGTCAGACCCACCACTTGCATTGATTAAATTTCTAATTGAGTCTCTCACCGTGTTCAAAATATTAAGCCCAATCCATCCTCTAGCCCATAGCATCTAATGCCTAATAGATATGGTTGCATCTTTTTGGTGCAACTGAACCACTGTAACCAGTCGAGAACAATCAACCTCGAAAAGGGCACGCACATCTATAATGGTGGAAGACCTTAGACTTAATATTTTCTTAGGGAAATTTGATTTAAGTCTCATTAAACTAGACTTGACATAGTCATAACCATATTGACTAACGTAGTGGCATGGGTTAGCTCGGATTATTGACCACCTCAAATCAAAACTGAGCCAACAAATATGGTCAGGTAAGTAAGATTGGTGGAAGGGATATGCCATTAACTCGACAAGAATGCATTCGAGTCGAGTATCTCTCAATTAAAAATCAGTCAGTCATATCTGTCAAACTTACCTTAGACACCAAATTGTTGAGCTAGAATCAATCAGATTAGCCTACAATCCAGACTCTAACCACTGAGCCTAATTAGGTCCTAGCTTGATCGATCACTCACGTGACTCGATCTTGACCCAGAGTTAATCCTATTAGGCTGGTCAATTTAAGCACTGTTGATCCAATCTAACCAACTCTTGATTTGGTTTGATCAACCGCTTAGACCTAATTAAGCTACCCAAGCCCAAATCCAATATTATGAATATGTCTTAGATCTAAAATTCTCAATTTTAGACCTACTTAATATTTTATAATCTTAATTCTTAATTAAGTTTAGAATTCATAAATAAAATATGTATATTAAATCCTAGGGTTTCAAGATCTAAGGTTTTGCATAAAGTAAGTTCTTGATTTTTGATTAAGAACGAATGCGCAGCACCCCTACACATCATAAGAACACCCCATCGAATGAAAGGAGAGGGCATTTAAATCCTACTATGTTCTTATGACCGGACGGCCAAGGGAAATGCCTTAATCAAAAATATACAAAGCTACAAAACTAGTTAGATCTACATCATATATCTCATATACAAAAATTGATCTAACTATAAACATATTTTTCATACATCTCATGTATCATATCATGCATATTTTCAGATCTAAATTATCTCATAATTATCTAAAAAATTAGATTTAAATTGATCGTATCAAAATAAATTCTAATCTAGATAATTATGCAGAACTATTCTACAACTAGTCTAAACATGCATTCATCATATCTCATATGATCCAAAAATTAAATAATTTTATTTTTATATTTCTAAATATTATTATAATAATTATAATATTAAAAAATAGTAAATAAATATATCTAAAATTATAACTTAATCAAATTAAATTATGAACATGCAAGACTATGTATAGAACAGTTCTATTTTACAACTAGTCATGCATCTCGTAAAACTTAGATCTAAATTATTTAATTTTAATTTTTATAATTTTAGATCTAATCACATATTATGTGATATCTGAAATCTCCTATTTAATAGATCAAAAATAAATTTAAAATAGATCTAAGTAACTTTTAGAACCTGGCTCTGATACCAGTTGAAGGAAAATCCTGATTTTTTGGATCAAGTTTGTTCAAAGTTGATTGGATCAAGAGAGATATTTCAAAAAATTTTCTTATGAATCTAGATTAGATTTAAAATATTTTAAATCTAATTTTATAAATCTAATAAATAAAAATAAAAATAAATTAAATCTAATTTAATTTATATCTTGATGTTGGGTAATCAGATTATCCTTTGATGATCTTGCTGTTTGCCTGAGGTTCTGGATCTAGCCACGCAAGCGCCTGGCCTCTACCAGTATCCACTCTGACTAGATTTAGAGATCTTCTCCTTCTTTATCACCTCTCCAAATATTAGATTTGAATCTAATTTGGAGGATCTTCAAAACTTCTTTCGAAGATCTGCAGTCATCTCTACAGCAGTGCTGCCTTCTTTCTTTCTCGTCGCCTTTCTTTTGCCTAGATCGCACCAAACTGGAGCCCAAAATTCCTTGGGCATGGAGAGGAGAGAAAGGACCAAAAGTTGGCATGGAGGAGGGAGAGGGGCAGCCTTGGGGCATGGGCTAAAGGAGAACTCTATAAAAGTTAGGCGCAGATAGGGTTTATATAGATCCTACTGCACCATGCAGTGCCACATCATCCCGACCAATCACGTCGCTTCGTGCAATCAGATCTAAATCTAATTGATGGAATAATATCACCTGATCCAATCAGATGAGAGCCCTCTTAATTCATCCTTAGATGGCACCTAAGACTGGTTAAAGTCTATTCCTAGGTGCCACTTAAGTAGAATCCAAGAAGCAACCTAGAGTCCCATCCGTATGGGACTTCAGGCATCTTATCCATGGGTGCATGCCTCCCTAGGCATGCACCACCTCCTCTCCAATTTCTAGCAAGGGGACAAGCCCCTATCTGCTCTCCTATGGGTGCATGATATATGGGCAGATATCTATGTGTCAAAGGTCAACGTTTGACCAAAGTCAAAAGACAAAAATTAGTAGGTGATGGAAAATGGCAGGTGTTGTCTCAAATTTATCTCATAAATTAAGACAATCCTTTTTTAACCTGGACAAGCTCCAGTCAGATAAGTAAAGGTACCTGAGTGAGCACAAACATATTTAGCTCAATCGAGACAACTTTTAATGATAGTAGAAGGAGAACGTTAGGCTCAATCGTGTGTTTGCATGATTTTCTTGAACCTAATTGAATCTTATTCAAATCAATTGAATTGGATTAGTCCAATTAATGATATCTAGATCCAAAACCTTATTTGTGTGATCCAATTAGGTTCAGTTTTGTATGGTAATGGGATATGTCACAATCTCTATCATCGACATCGTCAAAACTTCTTTCGATGGATCAGAACTCTTCTGATTCAGACAACTTAGAATGATCGATCATCTAAATCATTCTAATTGCTTCCAAAATCCATCGGTGACACCTAGTAGTATATAATGGCAAACCATCAAAACTAAAAATGAACCTCTTGGTGCAGCTACCTGTGTGATTAAGTTTTTCTATCTTGAGCCCCAATCAGATTAGGGTTATGGTGAACTCGTCAAACCCTAATTTTCATCATATGATTTAACCTTTCAATTCAAGTCCGATGTGAAAACCTTAACAGAAACTCTTTCTATTATTTCACTCTACCATGGCTATGGGCTTATGGACTTGATTCTCATGGTCCTCATAGGACTGCTCCTCATCCACCGACGTAGATAGATCCCCTCTTGGTGCAATCCAATTTCTACAATGAGCATGCTATAGCCAACATACACCTTAGGGTTTCGAATGGCTAGAAGATCGAGTCATGGTGTAGTCAAACTATAATACCCTCAAGGTGAACTATCGATGCACCTCAGGTCAAAGAACCAGATACACTATTGCAGCTTTGAGTCAATCATTGACGAGAAGGTAGACTTCCTTATGACTGCTCGAGGTGGTCACGCTCATTGCCCTCATTCTCTAACAAGTACCTGTACTCTCGCTCTGGTGTCTCTACACTATAGACTCAAGATTCATCTACTATAAAGAAGCGATTGTACACCAATCTTCCATATCAATCATCATTCTCATGATGATCCCACGGTCGGAAGCATTTTATGAGTTAATAACGAAAATTCATGTCTTAAATTTTCAACTCTTGAAAATATGAATTATCATTATCATTAACTCAAGGGATGTATCACAGACACTAAATACACATTTATGATAGAAAATAATCTATTTTATTATTTATAGTTAAAATTATAATTTTGCCTCTAGAAGTGTATTATAAGTACCAGCCAATTCTGACTTCTAGGGCACACATATCTAATAATCTGATCATGTGAAAAAGCCCCTGATTATAGTCGGATTTGGTTTTCACCATCTGATAAAGTTTAGATTGAATTTTGCCCATCGGATTGCGCTTAATGTGCTTGAGAAATTTGAATCAGACCCGGAGATCACCCCTATCTTTGGATGCCAATTGGGAGAGATAGCAATCATTCGATTGCATAAATCACCCCATATAGACCATGGTGGATCGGGCTTCCCAAAGATCGGTGCCAATCAATAGCCATTGCATCAAATAAAATGATGGAAATAGCCCCGTATGCCACATGTTTAACTCCATAGACCCTTTAAGGGTCTACGCCTACTGAGTTGGCACTGTTAAAATCTGTTACCTCGAGATTTGATCCATGATAAGCCAAGAACGAGATTTAGAAGCCACAAAAAAAGAATCAGCTAATATACAATCGGGCTGGCTTGGATACACATCTGAGCCGGCTGTCTCAGGTGGACAGAAAGCTATGCTCAGATGAGACATAGTTGAGCCAGCTCAATTATGGATCGAGCTGGCTCGATGGATGCGAATAGCATGGATGAACAGTGTGCATGGGCACACGTGCAGAAGCCTTTTCATGGGGTCTATGGTGTTGTTGTGCTATCTAGCAGCCAGGAGAGCATGGGGAAGCTGATTGGATGGCTATTGGATTTATTAGGTCTTATAAGAAGGCCTAACGACCTAACGAGTTAGTGAGTCTCAGGAAAAATCTCTCAGGTAGTGCAAAGACAAGGCAGGGAGTGCTGCAGTAGCACCTTCCTAGAGGCATGGGGTCTAAGAGAGTCTCGATGGTGCAGCAACCATAAGAGTATCTTAGTAGAAAGTGCCTGGGGCTTCTCAGGAAGACTAGAAGCAGGTCTCAAGGAGAGCCAGGGGTCTCGGTACATGCCAGAAGCATCAAGGAAGCTGGGAGTATCTTGGAACGGTGGGGTTGCCTAGGGATAGAGGCTAGGGCTTGATGCAGAGCCTGAGAGTCTCACATGGTGTCTAGGGATGTCGAGGACCCTAGATCGGTAGATCTATAAGGGGGGTCTTCTTGGGATTATTTTGAGAGCATTGTATGGGTGAGTGCTTCTGAATTGAGAAAAAGAGTTTGTGAGTTGAGATTGTATTTCCTCTATTGTTCTTTCTCGATAGTGAAGCATTGCATATCCCGTGGATGTAGGCACTTGGGCAGAACCACGTATATGATTGTGTTTGTTTGTCTTCTTCTATCTTTCCATAGCAACAGGTGGTGCCATATCTCCTATAGGTGATCTTGGATGGATAATTCATATTCTATAGTTATCGGATCTACCCTAACAAGCATGCAGTCCATCATGGACCGCATGGTTTCCTGATGTCAGGGTAATGTCAGGACTGAAGGGAAGTGGGCCACGGGCTCTGGGCTTTGTTTGTGCTATGGGCTAGGCCGACTCAAGCTGGGGCAAGAGTGGGCCGACTGACGAGCACACCGGCTAAGCTAGTTGCACCGGCTAATCTAGACGTGCCAGCTAAGCTAAGCAAGCCGATTCTTCTTTTTTTTTTTAAATTTTATTTTTTCTTTTATACTTCTAGGCTTCATATCTTTTTCATTTTAGCTTCGATTTAAGTAAAATTTGATCTATTATAACTCATAAATCAAGCTCTTCATATTGATAAGCTTCTTTTCTTTAAAATATTAATAAAATTATTAATTTTTAAAATAAATATTAATTATTATATGATTTAATACTTTCATTTAGTATTTTATGATAATTATCACAGCCCCCAACTTGAGCTTTACTCATCGTCAAGTAAAAAGAGAAAAATTAGAGATATGTACCGACTCAATGGGATATAAAAGTTTCTTCAAGTAACCTTAAGGTCAATTGATACCTTGTTAGAGATTTAAGAGATACATCATTGGATTATTAATTCCATCCCAAATAGTGGTTATGTAAAGAACATAAAAATTTAGAGCTTTTCTTTGACCAATTCTTTACCATTATTCTTTAAATTCTCTATCTTTAGTTAGACTAGAGTTTTTTATTTTTTTTTTAACAGTCAGTGTAATGTTTGAATCTCTTAAGCTTTCTATCTGATCCTTGTAGCGAGTTTTGGACCAATGACTCCCAAACTAGTTGGCTTTAGGACATTAGATATAGAACACCTCTCGGGCTTACTGACTCGAGTTAAATAGGCTATAGATTAAAACTAACTATATAGCAATTTTTTTTACATTGTCCATTTTTTGATGTGAATAATATTGCTTACTTAGGCAACGGGGTCCGGTTACTCGATGGGAGACCAATGCTTCGAACTTGCTTTTTATTTTTTTTTCAATAATTTTTTTCACTCATATCCATATAAGATAGATTCTTTATTGAATATAGGATACGCAAAAATTTATTTTATTCTAAACCTGACCATTTATTTGATTTTCTTAATAATTTAATCCTTAGTATTTTAAAAATTCTTTAGACCATTAATCAATCATCGATTAAAATGCCTGAAAAATTTTAAATCAAGACAAAATTAGGTACATAAGACTAATTATTACTATACTCGAGGACTTAATTATTTTGTTTATCTCATTCTCCCAACTTAATTTCTCTTATCCACAACAGAGAAAAGAAATAGAGTGTGATAAATGATAAGAAAATAATAAAAAAATAGTTCACCTAGTTTAATTTATTTTTAGTCTCGGCCTTGGATTATTTAATTGTTCTTCATCTATGGGTTTGTAATTCTCCCCCCAACTTAGTCCTCAAAAAAAGATAAACTAAAAATAAAAAGAAAATATTAAATATAAAAAACCTAAGTTATCTTCCAACAAGCGCTAAGTTTAACATCTTCAGTCAGACTTTATGAAGGAGTTATAGATAAAATTAATTTTAATGCATCCTTCATGGTTCCAAAAAGATAGGGCCAATCAAGAGGCCTTGTTATCATGGCAGAATAACGCTTATGGAATGCTTTTTGTTGATTAGACTTAGCCCTGATCAAGAAAGTATTTAGAGTAAGCATGCTATAATAGAATTTAAAATTAGCATAGTTTTTATAATGATTAGGAAGGGATTGTGTTTGATGGACCAAAATTAGGGTGGTGGTTTTGGAATTTCTTCAACTATAACATGATCTACCCCACTCCTTTTCTTGGATATGATATATCATTATCTAGATTTAATTTGGACTCATCTTGGAAGAGTCCAAGGGGCCTAGGACTCTCTCTCATGGTTGATGCCACCTAAAGTGGCGTGTGATTTTTTGTGGCATAGAGAAGGACCAAGAGTCCTTCTATAAAGGAGCATTGACCAGGTAAATGTTCCCTTTGGTCTACTACTCTCTTAAGGTGCCTACAATTATTGATTGGTCAAAGGAGTGGGTACAAGATTTAATTCTCCCAGGAAAACTACGTGAAGCATCGCATAGTTTAAGATAAAGTGGCGCCAAGAGTCCTTCTACCTGAAGGCTCTTGGTTGGCACCATTTATCTGAGATTATCTCCCCATCCAATGGCTTATCAATGATTTAATTTGATTAAATTTTGAATAAATCAAAGAAAATTTAGAGTTATTTATGGAATGATGTATATACGATGTTCTAGAGGCAGAAATAAGTTTTTTCATGCCTTCAAGACTCCTTCTGCATTAAGAAACTTATCTAGCCCCTTGATAAATCTTTTGGATGGCTGATAAGTGCTTGGGAATAAATGTTGTTGGCACCTCATCTGGATCTATAAATAGGATATGGATGAATGGTTTTGGGTATTCCAATTCAGTGGCTTGTCTTAAGATTCTTCCTCCCTTTCTTTTAGATAAGGTATTGGTAAGACGAGGAGTCTTCCTTTAGACAAGGTCTTAACCAATATAAGGAGTCTTAATTAAGACAAGGGTTAGGAAGAATATTTAAGAAGGCTAAGAGAGATTAAGAGGGAGAATAAATTAGAGAAAAGAAGGGTGACAAAGGCCAAGGAATTCTAGGCCCGTGAATTCAGTAGCAAGGCTTCAGAAGGAATTATTCTTGCATCTAATTCCTGTGTGGATTTCTATTGGACGGAGAACACATGGGCATCTCATGAAAATATATTATAACCAAATTAGATTATTAATGGTATGTTATTTAATTTTATACCTTAAGCATGTATGATTGAATTACATCAAGGTTGGTCCTACGATTTAGGGTTCAATAGACAAAAAATTTTAAAATTCATTGCTTTCGCTATGTCCATCAAACCCAATAATGGTATCAGAGCCCACCTTGCATGGTTCAATCATGTTCATGAATGCTTTTAATTATGATTTAAAGCATAATATGATTGGTATAGATGTCTTATGATAAGGATAACATTATGAATATTCATGCTAATGCTTTATGTCTTGTAATATGATCATGTTCATATTATTATGATTTTATTTTTTAACTTGATATAATGTCTTAAATAAGATGTTATGATGTATGTTGCACTCATTCATCATTTTGATTATAAGGTTGTCCTAGCATAATCGAAACTTATCCATTATGTTGTAAGGTTGTCCTAGAATGACGAATATTTTAAATGTTTCACAGTGCACAGCATGTAGTTTCATGTATTAAAGTTTTTTAAGAATGTGCATGATATCTTTAAAACCCTCTTAAAAAAATTATATTAAGTCATAGTGTTAAAGATCAAAAGGCAAATCCATTCTTGACATAAATTGATCAATTGGTGTCTAGGAAAGTGGTTCTAGGAAGGTAAAGAGAATGTGATTTAGTAGTTGGATCTGTTTCTTACCTGGCCAATTTTAATTGGTGTCTGAGGAAAGAATGGGGGGCCTCCCACCTCTCTCCCAATTATCTAGCTAATTTGATTCAATTAAAATATTAAATTAGAAATGCATATTGATCAAGAACACTACAAATGCCTTCCTTCATGCTAAGATGATTATTATTTCAAGAACCATAGTAAGTTTGTTGTGATATCCACAAGACTTACCATGGAGATTGATATAATAATATCTTGATGCATTTGTAAAATACTTAGTGCTATCCACAAGTGCAATATTAATTTCAAATATGACTATATGGAAATGAAGGGTTGACTTAACTAAAACATTATAGTTTGTTGTGCTATCCACAAGACTATGAATGTTTTAGAGGTAAGTTATATTGAGAGTTGCATGGATATGTAATTGGATAGGTTTTCCTATCTTTGAACTCACTGAAGTTTGTTATACAATCCACAAGATTTATTTAAGGGATAAGGAACTCAACCCCACTAAGAAACTGATTTAGGTTTTTCTCATATGCCATAGGGAGGGCTATGGTATATAAAAGACCTCATATAGTTACACATGTCATCATGAGTGGTCTGCTTATATTAGTATTCTTATTTCATGTAAATTAAAATATCTGCATAATGGCTTCTTCACTCTTATTGCGATGCATTCTTGAGATAAATAAATTGACTGATCCTAATTATGTGGACTAATTGAGAAACTTGCGCATAGTGCTTGCACAAGAAAAGTTATCATATATTTTGTATACTTCTAACCCAAGTCCGATCAAAGAAGATGCTTCAGAGGAGGAAAAAGCCACATATAAGATGTGGCAAAATGATAGTACAACTATCAAGTACATCATGTTGGCCTCGATGAGTAATGAGTTGCAAAGGCAACATGAGAGTATGGATTATTCCTCCATATTGCTTAATTTAAAAGAGCTTTATGGAGAATAGACCCGAACTGCTAGATATGAATTATCTAAGCAGTTATTTTAGGCTCGTATGGCTGAGGAAACTCTAGTTCAGAACCATGTACTCAAACTGATTGACTTAATCACTAGATTGGGTCAATTAAGATTTACCATGGATGTAGAGCTCGATCAAGATCTCACACTCTAGTCTCTCCCAGACTCCTTCTCCTAGTTTGTGGTCAATTATCATATGAACAAATTGGATACTTCCCTGCCAGAGCTACTAATTATGTTGAAAGTAGCATAAACTCACATCAAGGGAGAGAAAGGTCCACTTTTGTTGGTAGATAAGAAGAAAACTAGCAAGAAGAGTTCAAAGAAGAAAAGTAAATTAAATCCTAAAAGAAGCACCTTCAAGAAGAAGGCAAAGAATGTCCTTGTAGACATGACCTATTATCACCATGGCAAATAGAGACATTGGAAAAAGAATTTCAAGAGTTATCTTGCAAAGATAAAAGAAAATGTAGCATAAAAGGGTATGTATATGATACATACAACATTTTCATTATGTTCTTCAGCAAATAATTCATGGGTATTGGATACCGCATGTGGTTCTCATATCTGCAATACTTTGCAAGGGCTATAGAGAATCAGAGGGCTGATTAAAGATGAGTTTAAGCTATTTAGTGCTAGTAGAGAATCCATTTCTGCTAAAGCTATGAAAACACACCTACTGGAGCTACCGACTAGAAGAACTCTCAAATTAGAAGAATGTTATTATATGCCCAATGTCATCAAAAATATTGTATCTATACCTCTTTTGATAAAGGATGGTTATCAAATAAAATTTTGGAGCACTGGCTGCTCTATTTATCATTCAAATGAGTTTTATTATTATGGGCATTTTAATAATGATCTTCTAATTCCAACACTTAATGAAAATATATTTCATATTGGTAAAAATATGAAAAGAAAGAAAGAAAATATTAATATGTCATTTCTCTGGCATTGCCGTCTCAATCATATTAGTGAGTCAAGGATAAATAAGTTATATAAAGAAAAATTCTTTGAACCCTATGATTTTGAATTATATGGGACTTTTGAATATTGCCTCATAAAAAAAATGACCAAGTCTCCATTTTTTGGACATGGAGAAAGGGCAAAAGAGTTATTGGTATTAGTACATTCAGATGTATGTGGACCAATGACAACTCAAGCCAGAGAAGGATATTCCTATTTTATCTTGTTTACTGATGACTTATCAAGATATAGATATGTGTATCTTATGAAACACAAGTTTGAGGCTTTTGATAAGTTTAAGGAATATTAGAAGATGGTTGAAAATTGATATGGAAGAAGTATTAAAGTCCTTCGATTTGATCGAGGTGGCGAATACTTATCCTTTGAGTTTTTTTATCATCTTTAAGAAAAAAAATTCTCTCTAAATGAACACCTCCTTATATGCTACAATTAAATGGTGTAGCAGAAAGAAGAAATCGTACACTTTTGAAAATGGTACGGTCCGTGATGAGCTATGCTGATCTTTCAATATCATTTTGGGGATATGCCCTAGAAACTGCTACATATATACTTAACAGGGTGTATTCTAAGTCTGTTCTTAGCACTCAATATAAGATATGGAATGGAAAGAAGCCTAATCTTAAGCATCTTAAGATATGGGGCTGTCTTGCTTATGTTAGGAATAATTTTGGACATAAGCTAAGTGCAAGGTCAGACAAATATTTATTTATAGAATATCCTAAGAAAACTAAAGGATATTATTTCTACCATCCTACAAAACAAAATATAATTGTTAGTAGGCATGCCATATTCTTGAAAAAGGAATTCATCCAAGGAGCAGTGGGAGAAATATTGAACTAAAGAAAGTTCAGGACCTACAAACTATTCCAGAAATAATGAATGAAAATAGTCAACCAGAAATACCCAAGGATGAGGTACAACCACAATATACACCTCCTCCCTGTAGGTCAGAGAGAGTGCGTTATACACCTCTAAGATATGGTTTTGTCATAGGAAATGATAATGAGGCAAAAATCATTCAGGATGATGATCCATTGACCTATTCTGAAGTCATCATGAGTAAAGACTCTGACAAGTGGCTAGATGCAATGAAATCTGAAATGGACTCTATGTATTCCAACCAAGTTTGGACTTTGGTTGATGAACCAGAGGGTATAAGCCCTATAGGGTGCAAGTTGGTCTTCAAGAAGAAGATCGGAGTAGATGGCCAAATTGAAACCTACAGGACTAGGTTGGTGGCAAAAGATTTCAGATAGAAACAAGGAATTAATTTTAATGAAACCTTTTCACTAGTAGCTATGCAAAAGTCTATAAAAATTTGCTTGCTATAGTAGCATACTATAATTATGAAATCTGACAGATAGACATCAAGATCGCCTTCCTTTATGGTAACCTTGAGGAAGAGGTCTATATGACTCAGCTAGAAGGATTCATCTCCAATGCAAGACCAAATCAAGTATGCAAGCTTAAAAGATTCACTTATGGATTAAAGTAGGCATCGAGGAGCTAGAACATCTGATTTGATATGAAAGTCAAAGAGTTTGGATTTATAAAGAATGTGGATGAACCATGTGTGTATAAGAAGGTTAGTGGGAGTGCCATAGTCTTCTTGGTTTTATATGTCGATGACATATTACTTATTGAAAATGATGTCCCAATGCTCCAGTCAGTTAAGACTTGGCTATCAAATAAGTTTTCTTTGAAAGATTTAGGTGAAGCATTATATATTCTTGGAATAAAGATCTATAGAGATAGATCTAATATGATGCTAGGCTTGTCCCAATCTAGGTTTATTGACTTTGTGTTGAAGAGATTCAACATGGAGAGAAGTAAAAGTGGTTATCATTGTAACCCCAACTGGCATCACCTCGCTTTGATATCATGTGTTGGACAATCGATTTTGCTCTTATACCAATTGTTGTGCCTACGGCTGCTTGAAACCATAGTTGTAGGTCCGATCTCTTGCATGAACCTAGGTGTTAATCCAGTAATATGAAGAATAGCAAAGTAGATGGGTGGCACCTAGGGCTTAAAGTTGGAACCAGAGAGAGAAGAGAGAAGAGAGCTAGGAAGAAAAGCTCTGTATTGATTCCTTTCTCTATTGTAAAGATTACAATACCTGGGTTTATATACCCTAGGATTTCTATCACATCACATAATCCTAATAAATCCAAACCCCAGCTGAAAACTTCTCCTTGGCTAACCCAACATATGAAAGCACTCATCGAGTCCATATACATATGTCTCACATACTCTCATCCCTTGATCTAAACCCGACCCATACATGAGCTAGCCCCTTAACTTATTGGACCAAGCCTTAAGACCCCTTGGATTAATCCTAATCCAAGATCAAACAAAAAAACTCCATCCAGTTCTATTCACCACCATCAAACTGACTCTATCAGAAATCGAGTTGGCTCAGTTGCATCTAGTCTGAACCCTATCTTTTGTCTATCTAAGATATCCAGCTCGACTATGTCTCAAGCTAGCTTGGGCTGAGTCAAGCCGGCTCAATCTCAGCCTGAGCTAGCTCGACTGCATATCTGAGCCAGTCCGACTATGTATCAGCTCCTTATCTTGGCTGATTCTTCTTTTGGCTTTGGTCCTTTGCTCCACCTTGTGTTCTAAGTCTCTGGAGCACTTACGAAGCCCCCCTCAAGGTCCTCACGTCTGAACCTCAAGTCCGTGCAGGGCTACACACCGCCTTCACCTAGGAGAACTCCTATCCTAGTCCTAGGACTCATACCCATCCTAGTATCCCGAAGCCAATACCCTGGCTCCTCCCATGGCCTCCCAAGGCTTGGGAGCACCACACTAAATCTTACAATCTCCAACTTGGTGCGCCCAAGCCTTGACACACCTGGCAATATTCCCCAGCATGATCGCGATTGATCTTAGATTAACCCTTAAATCTTATGGCATTCAAAATAGATCTAATCTATATCCATTACATCAAATACTAAAAGGATCTACCTATGATTATCATCATATACATCTCATGTACAATTGAAAAATCAGATCTAAAATTTTTGATTAACGTTTAATCAAATGATATTTAATCATCATTCTAAGACAACCTTTACAGTATAACAAATTCCACCATTATACCAGGACAATCTTATATCAAAATGATGTTGATTTTAACCATCAAGTTTTAGATCTAAGAAGAATAGGAATTTCTATGTTTAGATCAACATTCCTAATTTCATGCAAATGAACCTGGCTCAGATACCACTACTAGGAAACTGTGTTTTTATGTTTGTAGAATTTTGAAAATGTAGTGAAAAGATATTAGATTAAAACATCTTTAAGCTAAACATGCATACAATAGATCTCATCTATTAAACACGCAACAAGACCATTCATATGAGAGATCTAGGATGTTGAAATATAAAATCAAAACTCAGCAAAGATAAAGATCTGATCTCAGCTTTGTGAGGATAGTTCTTCATCATGATTTGATGATCATGGTAATCTTCTCGCAAGTTTCTAAAGAGTCACAAATGCATTTGGCCTCTACTGGTATGTTGCCCAGAAGGTAGCAACCCAAGAGGGTGGGTGAATTAGATTCTCTTAAAATTTTAATCAAATTAACAATCTAAACAAGTATGTGCTTGAATATAAACTTTCTTAAGTGATGGTGTAGTGTAAGATTTATACCACAATAGAATGAAGAGCAACAATGCATGAATTAATATGATGTAAAGCAAGTATGTAAAGCAAACAAAACTAGCACACCATAAACATAAAGAATTTTATAGTGGTTCAGTGCGATTACACTACAATCAGCCCAATTACAGTGTGTTTGCTTTTTCACAAGCTTCACTTGGGAATTCTACTATAATCAGCCCGATTATAGTGCATTTGTTTTATCGAGCTCACAAATAAATTTAGTTGGTTTTTCAGGATCACCAACAAAAATCTTATACTGATTATTTTCTGAGCTTACAATGAATCCAATTAGTTTTATGGGCTCACCAACCAAAACCTATAATATCCAATTCCTAGCTTGGATGGGCCTAATCCCTAAGTTTCTTTCCTCCAAAGAAACTTATAAAGAAATCAAAACACAAAGATAAGATTTCAGCTTAAAGAACATGTTGTGAAATTAACTTCTCACACATGGATCGGCATGGCCGCTAGTGATTAGCCAAGCAACAAGGAACAATCTCCTAGGATTAACACTAAAGCAAAATAATGAATTCAAGAGGAACTGAGAAAGAGAACACAAGAGTTTTTCAGGAGAATTGTTGCTTGGCTATTCACCAGTGGCCATGCTGGTCCGTGTGTGAGAGGTTAATTTCACAATAGAACAAAATTAGAAAAATAAACTCTTTTGGGCATGAAGAAGTGGCTGAATGATCGGCTCTTTTGAAGCTTGAATAGTCTTCTTTAAAGCTTGAGAGATTGCTGAAAATGATGGTGAAGAATGCTCTTGAATGCTTCTTGAAATCAGTGCTTAATCTCTCTCTTTTTCTCTTTCTTTTGGATATTCATGAAGGGAAATCCTGATTTTTCGATCCAGGTTCGTTCAGATCTGATCAGATCAAGAGATATATTTCAAAAATTTTTCCCTTGATCCCAATCAGATTTTGATATGTTTTAGATCTGATTCTTATTATTTTAATAAAATAAAATTAAAAAGATAAATTAAATCAAATTTAATTTACCTGATCTGGGTAATCCTATTACCCTGTTGATGATCCTGTTTGCAGCGGAAGGTTCTGGATCTTAGCCACGCAAGCGCCTGGCCTCTACCGGTATCCACTCAGGTTCGATCTGGAGATCCTCTTCTTCTCTATCACACCTCCAAAAATCAGATCTAGATCTGATCTGAAGGATCTTCAAAACTCTTTTGAAGATGAGCAGTCGTCCTTTGCAGCAGCGCAGCCTTCTTATTTTTGATCGCCTTTCTTTGATCTGAATCGCACCAACCAATGTCCAAAACTCCTTTTGGACGTGGAGAGCAAGGGGAGAAGAGACTATGGCATGGAGAAGGAGGGGAGAGGCAGCCTTGGGGCGTAGGGTTTCTCAATTGAATTACATTTTTTTTTTTTTTTTTTTTTTTAGAATCTGAGTTGGGCGCAGGGTCTTATTTATAGACTAAGCGTGATCCAACACCTCTTCCTCCCAACCAATCACAACCCTTTGTAAAATCAGATCTAAATCTGATTGGTGGGAATAGAGACCCCTGGATTCCTCCTTAGAGGGCGCCTAAGACCAGTCAAAGTTGGTTCTTAGAAGAACTCTAATTGGAATCCAAAAAGGAGATGGAGTCCTTGTCCAATAAGGACTCCTAGGCGCCTCCAACTTGGGCACACGCCTAGGGTGGCGTGTGCCCTTCTCCTTGCCAGGTTCTGGCAGGGGGACAGGCCCCCACCAGCTCTCCAATAGGTGCATGACATGTGGTCAAAAGTCAAAGTGTCAACGGTCAATGTTTGACCAGTCAAAGGTAGACTTTTGACCAAAGTCAAAGAACAAGAAATGGCAGGTGACCAAAAATGGTAGGTAGTGTCTTACAAATAAGACAACCTTTTCTGACTTGGACAACCTCCTGTCAGACCATATGAAGGCCTCTGTTTGAGCACAAACTCCTTTGGCTCAGATAGGACAACTTATTTATGATAGCAAAAGAAGAACGTTAGGTTCAATCGAGTGCTAGCACGATTTCCTTGAACCTAATTGAATCTCATTCAGATCAATTGAACTAGATCAGTTCAATTGATGATCACCAGATTCAAACCCTTGTTTGTGTGACCCAGTTAGGTTCAATTCTGTATGGTAATGGGATATGTCATGATCTCTATCATCGACATCATCGAAACTCCTTTCGATGGATCAGAACTCATCTGATTCGAACAGCTAGAATGATCGATCATCTAAATCATTCTAATTGCTCCCAAAATCCACCAGTGACACCTAGCAGTATATGGTGGCAACCCATCAGAGCTGAATATGAACCTCTTGGTGCAGCTACCTATGTGATTAAGTTCTTCTATCTTGAGCCCCGATCAGATTAGGGTTAAGGTGAACTCGTCAAACCCTAGTCTCTGTCATATGATGTAATCATTCGATTCGAGTCCAATGTGAAAATCTAAATAGAAACTCTTTCTATTATTTCACTCTACCATGGCCATGGATTTTTGGACTTGATTCTCATGATCATCATAGGGCTACTCCTCTACCACCGAGGTAGATAGATTCCATCTTGATGCAATCCAGTTCCTACAATGAACATGCTATAGCCAACATACACCTCAGGGTTCCATATGGCTAGGAGACCGAGTAATGGTGTAGTCAAACTATAACACCCTCAAGGTGAACTGTACCGATGCATCTCAGGTCAAAGAACCAGACACACTACTGCAGCATCGAGTCAGTCATTGACGAGAAGGTAGACTCCCTAATGACTACTCGAGGTGGTCACGCTCAGTGCCCTCGTTCTCTAACGAGTACCTGTACTCTCGCTCCGGTGTCTCCACACCGTAGACTCAAGACTCATCTACTAAAGAGAAGCGATTGTACACCAACCTTCCGGATCAATCACCATCCTCGTGATGATCCTATGGTCGGAGCAATTTATGAGTTAATAATGATTATTCATGTCTTAAATTTTCAACTCTTGAAAATATGAATTATCATTACCATTAACTCAAAGTATGTATCACAGACACTAAATACACATATGTGATAGAAGATAACCCATTTATTAATTTTAGTCAAAATTATAATTTTGCCCCTAGAAGTGTATTACAAGTGTCAGCCAATTCTGGCTTCTAGGGCACATATATCTAACAATCTCTCACTTGTCCTAAAGCCAATTGGCTATAAGTCTAAGTCCCATCTTCTCAAGGTGGGCTTCGATCTTCTACTGGCCCAACGGCTTTGTAAGTGGGTCTGCCACATTATCTGCGGAGTCGACTCTCTTGACCTCGACGTAACCCTTTTCGAGGTAATCGCGGATGAGGTGGTATCACCATTTGCTTGGAACTCTTCCAGCACAAATAGTCTGCCAGATGTCGACTTTCGATCATCTATATCAGACATAAAATCCGAGTCTGTGTATCCCTGGACCAGGAGTTCTCCGTTACCAAAGACCAACATCATATCCTTAGTTCTTCTCAAGTACTTAAGGATACATTTCACAGAAGTCCAGTGTTCTTCACCTGGATTTGACTGATATCTACTTGTGACACTCACAGCATGGGCTATATCAGGTCGTGTACATAGCATGGCATACATGAGGCTCCCTATTGCAGAAGCATAAGGGATCTTGCTCATGCGTTCTATTTCCTCAGGTGTGCTGGGGCACATCTTCTTGGAAAGATGAATACCATGTCTGAAGGGTATTAATCCCCTCTTAGAGTTTTCCATACTAAACCTCTTTAGTACTTTCTCTATGTACATCTTCTGTGAAAGTCCTAGCATCCTATTCGGTCTATCTCTATAGACCTTAATTCCTAGAATAAAGGATGCTTCACCTAGGTCTTTCATGGAGAATTCCTTGGACAACCACATCCTTGACTGATGTCAACATGGGAATATCATTCCCAATAAGGAGGATGTCATCCACGTACAATACGAGGAAGACAACAGCGCTCCCACTGACCCTTTTGAAAACACATGGTTCCTCTTCATTTTTGATGAAACCAAACATTTTGATCACATCATTGAAAATGAGTGTTCCAGCTCCGAGATGCTTGCTTAAGTCCATATATGGACCTTTGCAGCTTGCAAACCTTGTGATCAGTATCACTGGATGTGAAACCTAGCGGCTGTTCCATATAGATATCTTCCTCAAGATATCCATTCAAGAACGCCGTTTTTACGTCCATTTGCCATATTTCGTAATCGAAATAGGCTGCAACAGCAAGCAATGTGCGGATGGATTTTAGCATAGCTACTGGGGAAAAGGTATCCTGATAGTCTATGCCTTCACGTTGACTATAACCTTTTGCCACCAATCTAGCCTTGAATGTCTCCACATTCCCATCTGCACCAATCTTTCTCTTGAAGATCCATTTACATCCAATAGGTACTATACCTTCTGGTGGATCTACCAAGGTCCAGACTTGGTTTGAGTACATCGAGTCAATTTCTGACTGCATTGCCTCTAGCCATTTCTCGGAGTCGATATCTGATATCGCCTCATTGTAGGTTTTGGGATCATCTCCATGAGCACCATTACCTACGAGGAACATTTCCTCTACATCCTCTAAAACAATACCTAAGTATCTTTCAGGGGGACGGGAAAACTCTTTTCCGATCTACGAGGTGGAGGAGGTAGTGTTCTTATTGGCTCAACCTGATTTGGTTCCACTTGGTCCTTAGCTCGTTCTGCTTGTGAGACTTTCTCATCAAGTTTGATCTGCCTTCCAATGCCGCTATCTTGAATAAACTATTTTTCAAGAAATATGGCATGTTGACTCACAATCACATTGTGGTCTTCTGGAATGTAGAAATAGTATCCTAATGACTCTTTAGGATATCCTATGAATCGAGCTCTGAAGGACCTAAACTCTAACTTGTCCGCTTGTTGTCTTTTGACATGAGCCGGACAACCCCAAATTCTGAGATGACTCAGACTTGGTTTCTTACCGTGCCATATCTCATACGGTGTGGTAGGAACGGTTTTAGAGGGAACCCTATTCAGTAGATAGATTGAAGTTAACAATGAGTGTCCCCAAAGAAAATCAGGGAGGTCTGTGAAGCTCATCATGGATCGAACCATATCTAATAGAGTCTGATTTCTCCGTTCTGAAACCCCATTGAGTTGAGGTGTTCCTGGTGGAGTCCATTGAGAGACTATGCCATTATCCTTGAGATAGTCTAGGAATTCCCTGCTAAGGTATTCACCTCCTCGATCTGATCGAAGAACCTTAATGGGTTTTCCTATTTGTTTTTCTACTTCATGTCTGAATTCTTTGAACTTTTCAAAGGCTTCAGACTTGTGTCTCATAAGATACACATACCCATACCTAGACAGATCATCAGTAAAGGTAATGAAGTAGACAAAATTGCCTCTAGCCGGCACATCAAATGGGCCGCACACATCTGTATGTACTAGGGCAAGGAGATCTGTGGCCCTCTCCCCATGTCCAACAAAAGGGAGTTTAGTCATTTTGCCTTGAAGACAGGATTCACAAGTTGGATATGACTCGGAAGTCAATGGACTCAATAGTCCATTTTTCTCCAATTTGTTGATCCTATCTTCTGCTATATGACCTAATCTCAGGTGCCATAGATATCTGTCGTTTGGACTATCCCTAGGTCGTTTGGCATTCACGTTTTGCTCGAATAATGAGCATACCTCCAGAAGGACCTTCCTTCTTGTTCTTCAGGGTGGCCAGGTAAGTAGGGCAGTTTCGCTTCCAATGGCCGTCGCTGTTGCAATGGAAACACTTTCCTTTGCCATCGGCCTTTTTCTTCGATTCTGCCTTCTTCTTCTTTGATCCTTCCACCTTTTGCTTTTTCACAGACTTCTTTTTCTTTCCATAAGACTTTCTTTTGGAAGAAGTCCATTCCATAGCAAGAACTGAGCCTTTAGAACCTTTCATAGAAAGCTCAGCGGTAACCAGCATATTCATTAACTCGGCCAAGGAATTCTGAAGTTTATGCATGTGGTAATTCATGATGAATTGCCCATATGCATCAGTCAAGGATTGCAGAATGATATCATTCTGCAGGTCCAAGTCCAACTTCACACCGAGCTTCTCAAGCTCTTCCATGTCCTTGATCATTGTCAGACAGTGATCTTGGACTGACTGCCCATCACGCATCTTAGCCTTAAAAAGTCATTTCGTGACTTGATATTTGGCTGCGCGACTCTGTTCACCAAACATCTCCTGCAGGTGAGCCAATATTTGGCGAGCAGTCCCGATATCTTCATGTTGGCGCTGGAGCTCATCAGACATCGAGCCCAACATGTAATATCTGGCCTTATTATCTTCGTCAATCCATTTTTCCAGAGACGCTCTCTGTTCAACAGGATGGACGGGCTGGTAAGGTGGGAGGGTCCTGGTCCAAAACATGGGTTAACTTCTCGGAACCCAAAACAATTTTGTAGTTCCTGAGCCAATCTTTATAATTGGGTCCAGTCAGTCTATGTGTGTCCAGGATACGTGCCAATGGGTTGGACGCAGACATTTTCCTGTAGAGAGTCAAAGATTCTAGTTAGATACTGTAATTTTGACTTGACCAATTTATTTAGGGAATTTTATTTTTAAACAAATTAGCTCCCACTATTTTCTCGGATCCCTACACTCCCTCTGTAGAGATGCGAAAATCTCCATGATTAATGATTTCTAGTGGGTGGTGCGGTCTCACCAACTGACTCATCACCTCACCTAACAGTTATTGGTGATGGGTTAGCCAATGAGTGAACAACTCTTGTTCAATGATTCTCTAATCATGGTGCACCCAAACTTGGTCTCTAATTCATGAATCTCACCGTATCCGGAATATTGATCCACTCCTTAGTTAAGTCAGACCCACCATTTGCATAGACTGGGTTCCTAATTGAGTCTCTCACCGTATCCGGAAATATTGAGCCCAACTCATCCTCCAGCCCATAGCATCCAATGCCTAATAGACATGGTTGCGTCTTCCCGGTGCAACTGAGCCACTGTATCCAGTCGAGAACAATCAACCCCGGGAAGGGCCCGCACATCTACAATGGTGGAAGACCTCAGACTTAATCTTTTCTTAGGGAGAATTGATTCAGGTCTCATTAAACTAGACTTGGCTTAGTCATAACAATTATGACTAACCTAGTGGCATGGGTTAGCTCGGATTATTGACCACCTCAGATCAGAACTGTGTCAACAGATATGGCCAGGTAAGTGAGACCGGTGGAAGGAATATGCCATTAACTCGTACAAGAATGCATTCAGGTCGAGTAGCTTCCAATTAAAAACCAGTCGGTCGTCTGTGCCAAACTTACCTTAGACACCAAATTGTTGAGTCAGAACCAATTGGGTTAGCCTACAATCCAGACTCTAACCTCTGAGCCTAATTAGGTCTTGCTTGATCGTGACTCGATCTTGACCCAGACTTAATCCTATTAGGCTGGTCAATTTAAGCATTGTTGATCCCATCTAACCAACTCTTGATTCGGTTTGATCAACCGCTTAGACCTAATTGAGCTACCCAAGCCCGAACCCAGTATTATGAATATGTCTTAGATCTGAAATTCTCAATTTTAGACCTAATTAATATTTCATAAACTTAATTCTTAATTAAGTAGGGTTCATAAACAAAATATGCACAATAAATCCTAGGGTTTCAGGATCTAGGGTTTTGCAGAAAGTAAGTTTTGGGTTTCTGATTAAGGACGAACACGCAGCACCCCTACACATCATAAGAACACCCCATCGAATGGGAAGAGAGGGCCTTTAAACCCTTCTTCGTTCTTATGACCGGACGGCCAAGAGGAACGCCTTAATCAGGAACATGTCAATACTACAAAAATAATATCAGATCTATATCATATATCTCATATATAAAGTAGATCTAATCATGGCATATTTTGCATACATCTCATGTATCAAATCATGCATGTTTTTCAGATCTAAATTATCTCATAATAATCTAAAAAATTAGATTTAAATTGATCTAATCAAAATAAATTCTAATCTAGACAATTATGTAGAACTATTCTACAACTAGTCTAGACATGCATCAATCATATCTCATATGATATTTAAAAATTAAATAATTTTTATTTGCTGTTTTTTAGATGTTATTATAACACTTATAATATCAAAAAATAGTAAATAAGAAAGATCTAAAATATGATTTAATCAGATTAAATCAAAAATATGCAAAACTATTCTATAGAACTATTCTATTCTAGAACTAGTCATGCATATCTTCTAATCTTAGATCCAAATCATTTAATTTTAATTTTTTCTAATTTCAGATCTGATCACATCTCATGTGACATCTAAAATCAATTATTTTCTAATTAAAATAAATTTAAAATCAGATCTAAATATTTTTAGAACCATGGCTCTGATACCAGTTGAAGGGAAAATCCTGATTTCCCGGTCTAGGTTCGTTCCAGATCTGATCAGATCAAGAGATATATTTCAAAAATTTTTTCTTTTGATCTCCAATCAGATCTTGATATATTTCAGATCTGATTCTTATTATTTTAATAAATAAAAATAAAATAGATAAATTAAATCAAATTTAATTTACCTGATTTGGGTAATCCTATTACCCTGTTGATGATCCTGTTTGCAGCGGAAGGTTCTGGATCTTAGCCACGCAAGCGCCTGGCCTCTACCGGTATCCACTCGGGTTGGATCTGGAGATCCTCTTCTTCTCTATCACACCTCCAAAAATTAGATCTGGATCTGATCTGGAGGATCTTCAAAACTCTTTTGAAGATCTGCAGTCGTCCTTTTGCAGCAGCGCAGCCTTCTTGCTTTTTTGATCGCCTTTCCTTGATCTGAATCGCACCAACCTATGTCCAAAACTCCTTTTGGACGTGGAGAGCAAGGGGAGAAGAGACTATGGCATGGAGAAGGAGGGGAGAGGCAGCCTTGGGGCGTGGGGTTTCTCAATTGAATTGCATTTTTTTTTTTTTTTTTTAATAATCTGAGTTGGGCGCAGGGTCTTATTTATAGACTAAGCGTGATCCAACTCCTCTTCCTCCCAACCAATCACAACCCTTTGTGAAATCAGATCTAAATCTGATTGGTGGGAATAGAGACCCCTGGATTCCTCCTTAGAGGGCGCCTAAGACCAGTCAAAGTTGGTTCTTAGAAGAACTCTAATTGGAATCCAAAAAGGAGATGGAGTCCTTGTCCAACAAGGACTCCTAGGCGCCTCCAACTTGGGCACACGCCTAGGGTGGCGTGCGCCCTTCTCCTTGCCAGGTTCTGGCAGGGGGACAGGCCCCCACCAGCTCTCCAATAGGTGCATGACATGTGGTCAAAAGTCAAAGTGTCAATGGTCAACATTTGACCAGTCAAAGGTAGACTTTTGACCAAAGTCAAAGAACAAGAAATGGCAGGTGACCAAAAATGGCAGGTAATGTCTTACAAATAAGACAACCTTTTCTGACTTGGACAACCTCCAGTCAGACCATATGAAGGCCTCTGATTGAGCACAAACTCCTTTGGCTCAGTCAGGACAACTTATTTATGATAGTAAAAGAAGAACGTTAGGTTCAATCGAGTGCTAGCACGATTTCCTTGAACCTAATTGAATCTCATTCAGATCAATTGAACTAGATCAGTTCAATTGATGATCACCAGATTCAAACCCTTGTTTGTGTGACCCAGTTAGGTTCAGTTCTGTATGGTAATGGGATATGTCATGATCTCTATCATAGACATCATCGAAACTCCTTTCGATGGATCAGAACTCTTCTGATTCGAACAGCTAGAATGATCGATCATCTAAATCATTCTAATTGCTCCCAAAATCCACCAGTGACACCTAGCAGTATATGGTGGCAACCCATCAGAGCTGAATGCGAACCTCTTGGTGCAGCTACCTGTGTGATTAAGTTCTTCTATCTTGAGCCCCGATCAGATTAGGGTTAAGGTGAACTCGTCAAACCCTAGTCTCTGTCATATGATGTAATCATTCGATTCGAGTCCAATGTGAAAATCTAAATAGAAACTCTTTCTATTATTTCACTCTACCATGGCCATGGATTTCTTGGACTTGATTCTCATGATCATCATAGGGCTACTCCTCTACCACCGAGGTAGATAGATTCCATCTTGATGCAATCCAGTTCCTACAATGA